>BHFT01036011.1:0-39511 GCA_004320025.1 Laticauda laticaudata | reverse complement strand
TTTGCAATTGCACAGTGGCAGATTAGGACAGCACTCCAGAGGGTTAATGTCATTGTCAGAAGATCATTGGTTGCCTCCTCGCCTCTTTGAAAGAGCTTTATAGCTCCCGCTTGCCTTAGAGAAAGTTCAAAAAACATTCTCAAAAGATCCATCTCATCCTGGAACGCCTTTTTTGAACTATTTACCACTATATACTCGCATTATCAGCTGACTTTAAGACGCATTTTTTTTTTTTCAAAAATTTGGGGTCGGGCTTATTATGCCGCATAAATCTGATCTCACACAAACGACATGCGGACATGACACCACTTCTCAGATCAACGCAAAATCATCGATATTGACAATAGCAGTTCATACATATTTATACAGCACATTTTTTTTTACTCTGGGCGCCTCCATTTTGCTTTTTCTACCACCAGATTCAAATACATTGCCTCTGATTGGTTAAGTTCATGTCACATGGAACCACTTTCGTGTTTGCAATCATCACACTGCAACTTTGTGTCCAGTTTCTTGCGTTTGTAGTAGTAAAATTCATTAAAATATACCCATGTTCTGATGGTCAAAGAAAAAGAATGTCATATGCTGCTTTTCTTTTAAACTAAAAGTAGTGAAGGCCGCAGAGGAACACAAGCAACCTTGAAAGCAGGCAAGAACCTTTGGAGTGGATGAGAGCAATATTAGAAGAGTGGAGAAAGGATAGTTACATTGGATTGCACCCCCAATTCAACAATTGTACAAAAAGAGGGCCCAAAAGCTGAGGCAATTCCCATGAAATGGAAAAGGGCATTCCTTGATGTAGTTTGAGCTCAACGGCACGAATTGGCTACAGTTGTGTGCTAGATTGGCCGTGTGTTACAACACACTTGCGATGGCCCAAATCTAGAAAATTACCAAGGTACCGTCAACCTTCACTGCTTCCCCGGGCTGCGTGTACCAAGGTTTTTGAAAGAGAAATGGGATATCACGAAGACAAAGAACCAAAAATAGCCCAAAAGCTACCAATCAGAATTTGAAGAAAAGGTGATTGAACTTCCAACGTTTTGTGATAAATAAATGAAAGACTGGTGATTTTCCTCTCAGACAGGATTGGCAATATGGACGAAGACCCCTATGTGCTTGACATGCCGAACCACTAAAACATTGAAGCCAAAAAGGGTGACAAACAGTTCTTATTAAGACAACAGGGCACCAAAAACCATTTTTACAGTTGTGCTGAGTTGCACTGGATGGAATGAAGCTACCCCCAATGTAATCTGTTAAACGAAAAACCCTCCAAAGGACAAATTTCCCAGTGGGGTGCTCATCCATCAGCAATCCAAAAGGATGGATGGATGAAAAGGCGTAATCAACATGGATAAATCAAGTGATGGGTGCACAGAAAATGGAGGTTCTACTCAAGAAACACTCCATGTAGTTCTGGGACCAATTCCGATCTTTACCGAACGCGAAAAGTAAAAAGGAGTCCTAAAGGAGTCGAAACACCATTCAGGCAGTGCATACAGGAGGGTTGACTGAATGCTATCAACTCCTAGATGTCAGCCCTTGACTAGACCCTTCAAGACACACATGGCGGAACCTGTGGACACAGTGAATGGCAGATGGCAAGGCTGAACTAACCAGCCAAAGGAAACTTCAAACGCCCTTCCTTTGCCCACAGTTTTGAGTCCTTGGGTGAAGACGTGCATGGGATATGATTTTACAGAAATTGGTACAGAAATCCTTTTTAAAATGTTGTTTTCATTAGAAACAAATTAGATGGCACTGAAGAATGATGTTGTTTATGGCAGGAGGATAGCACATGAAACTGAAAACTTGAAGACATTGATGAAGTGGCAAAAAATAGGAATGGAAGATTCAAGATGAAGAATGTAGGCATGAAGATATTCAAATATACATTTGGAGGACGAGGAAAACATCTCTTTGGGGATTCTGAGGAGCGAGCGGTAATGGTTTGGGATGAAGTTTGATGGATTCTGAGACACTTGTTTAATTTTGTGAAAATAAATAAATTTAAACACAACAAGTAATGGCTTTTATTCTCAATTTATTCTCTCTGCAAGCTTTTCTACGATAAGTGGGGCATATATTACATTTTATATAACTTCAGATTCTTTAACATACTGGATAATTAACTTAATATTGTTTTCCTACACAAATGCTTTGATAATGCATCTCATATCTTCATCAGTGGCATTGAATTATTAAATACTCTTTGTTATTAGCCAAACAGCAAACCATGGATTTAGGGTGGTCGGCTTATATGCGAGTTGTTGCAAAATTTCTTCATTTTGGGGCAGTTGTTTAAGGGTCGGCTTATATGCGAAGATCGGCTTATATGCGAGTATATTATCAGTTACCATCTGGCAGGCAGTACAGAATAATAAAAAGGACAATAGGCTGAAAAACATCTTCTATCCCAGGGCAGTAGCTCTTTTTGAATTTCTGCTGTTAGTAGTGCACGTATTGATGCAGTGTCGGGGTTTTCATTCAACTGTGTTGGAGGGTGAAAGGATGTAATGATGTTTGTTGTTTATTTTTCTGGTCTCATGGTCATTGTACTGTGCACTGAAGATGGTCTTTTGATTTCATTTGTATGAGGTGCAATGAACAATAAGTAAACCTCAAAGGAAAAAATTGAGGCACAAAGGATAAACTTTTAATTGATTAAAATAATTTACAAAAGCTGAAAAAACCAATTTACATTATTTTTTCGAATTGTAATAAAAAGGAACATTTGAATTCATTACACAAAATTTGATACATCAAATGTTTGGAAACAACTGTATGTCGTAAAAACATTAGAATATAGAAAAAACAATGAAGGCATAGAAGACAGAATTTGTGTGTGAAATGAAAATAGTGGGCTCTGTCAACATCAAGAGAGGGATTCTTATGGGGTGACTCTGGGTGACCCTTATTATTTGTCATTGTATATAACCCAACTTTCAGTGAGTTTGAGAAAACAACTTTTGGCTATCAAATAGCAAAAAATGCTAATAAATGCCAAATTTGCTTCATATAAATGAAGCTGAAGTTATATGGGAAATCAGAAATTTGAAATGCGTCATTTGACAAAGTACAATAAGAATTTTTAGCATAGATACATAATGGAATTTTGTCTATTAGAAATGTGCTATAATAGCAATAACTTGCGGATAAATATCGGTAAGAAGTAATGGAATGAAATACCAAGAACGGCCAAACTGAGGTTGCCATCCAGTATGAAAGTTTCGATAAATAACATAGTCATATGCTTGTTTTTAAGAAGTTAAAATTAAAAACATGATCTTTTACCTTTATAACAAATCTAATGTTTATTACATGTTCTATTATGTTGTTTCTATTATGTTCTATTATACACAGTAATGTTTATTACTTTGTTCTAAAAACATTCTTTAATTGTTTTAAAATGTTTGTACTCTTTGAATTTTGTTTGTAGTAGGAATATTGTTCCTTTATTTTCAATATATAAAATAGTCCTATCTTGTTTTTAAAACTGTAAAAATTATAACATGATTCTTGTTACCTTTATAAAGAATTAAAATGTCATTGATTGTTCCATAATAATATTTATCCTTTATTAAACTGTTCGTGACTTCATTACTCTTATAATGGAATTTGTCTTTTTATTTTCGCATTCTCAGTATGTTAAAATGCTCTCTATGATGCAGCAGTAGAAGGTCACCAGCAGTTTTTCATTCAGTTTTTCATTTTTTTCCTTTCTGTTCTACTGGAAGGATGTTATTTTCTTCTAATATAATCTTGGATGTTGCCCACTATGCTTGTGAGTAGTTTAAACATTGTAGGGAAGCATAATTTCCTGGTGTTGTCCCTTTCTCTATGGTAGGTCTTTTTGAATGAGATATGTTTTGCCAGTTATTAAACAGTTGATGTCTTCTTTATGTAATACTTCATTAAATTGTTTAGCTGTAATTTGAGGTAAGCTATTTGAAAAAAAAAGCCATGCAACTGATTATTTTCAGAAGTGTCCAGTTTTTAATCCTTTTTACTCCATTTTAACTATTTCTGCAATTATTGGTTTCCCATTTGATTTTTAGTTAATTCATCTTCAAATTCCTTTATCCATCCAGCATTTTATTAGTCCTTTTGAGTTTCTCATGCATCTTTCCAAAATTAAATTGCTTCCTTTTTGTTTCATTTTTCATTTTACAAAATTTTTATTGCATTTCTACCAAAGTACAGGTAATCCTCAATTTACAATCACAATTGAGCCCAAAATTTGTATTGCTAAGTGAGAAAATTGTTAAGAGAATTTTGCCCATTTTATGACTTTTCCTGCCACGTTTGTTAAGTGAATCACTGCAGTTGTTAAATTAGTAACATGGTTGTTAAGTGAATCTGGTTTGTCAGAAGGTTGCTTGTCAGAAGGTTGCAAAAGGTGATCATATGATCCAGGGACGCTGCAACCATCATGAGTCAGTTGTCAAGCATCCAAATGTGAATCATGTGACCATGGGGATGTTGCAATGATGTGTAAAAAAATGGTCTTAAGTCACTTTTTTCAGTGCCATTGTAATTTGGAATGGTCCCGAAGTGAACTGTTGTAAGTCAAGGACTACCTGTAATTTTCTGTGGTCTTACTGAAACAGCTGTCCATACATGAACTGGATAATATGCCTCATTGGGTTCAATTTTCCTAATTATTACTTGGTCTTGGTTTTTTGGATAGATGCGATTTTAATCCTTACATTAAAATCCTAAGCCAATATTATGAAAACTGGGGATTGTGCCCTAACATAAATAAAATCAAACTATGTGCCTTCCATCTAAGCACTTCCATCTAAGCAACAGCAAAGAAAAAGTTAAATATATATTGCTATGGCAAGAGGATAAAATACAATTGGAATATCTTGGAATAATCTTTGACTGATCCCTTATATTTGAAAAACATTTTGAAGAAATCAGGCAAAAATTGAAAACCAGGAATAATAATAATAATCAATTTTCTTGATTAAGAAAATTGCAGGAACCGGCTGGGGAGTTCAAGCAAAGACATTACGTATAGTGACATGATCATTTGCATACTCTGTCACTGAACACTGAGCACCTGTATGGAGAACAAGATGTCATACCAACAAGATTGATTTTCATCTTAATAACCCAGTGAGAATAGTATCTGGAATTCTTAAATCCACTGAAATCTGCATGGATCCATGTTTTTTTTTCTTTCCCTCTTGATTTTAGGTGACAACAACAAACAGTTCAAGAGGGGAATAAGATAAACAGGCTAACAGTTCCTAGATATTTACTGATATGCAAAATATTAAACTCTCTAACTTGCACCAGGCTTAAATCTAGGAAACAAATCTGGGATAACACACCAGAGATTTACAATTTAGATGAAGAATTGATAATTAAAATGGGCAACCTTTAATAACCATAACCAAACAAATCATACAGATCAAACAAAATCACTTCCAAGTTGCTCCGAAAAATATGGAGCCACCTGAATAGAATCAGGACAGGCCATGCCAGATCTAGGCAAAGCCCTTGACAGAGGATCAATTCATAGGTTGTTTCAGTGCTGGATTTTTTCTGTTTTTATTTCTTCTAAATTATCATTTTTGTTGTTCATATAAGCTGTTTCCTTATGCCCAATTATTATCTGAGTTTCACCTACTGTTCTATTATTTTTTTCTACTGTTCTACAATTATCTTCCGTGTTCACATTTTTTCTGATCTCTTCCATAGTACTTCCCTAAATATTTTATTTCTGGTAATGGACCTCCAATGATCTGCTTATTACGCTGGCTTCTAGCAATCACTTTGTTCCCTTGTTACTCTTTTCTATAATTTTTCCAGGTACTAATTCTCAAGAGAATTAGTCTGTAGTTTCCTAGCTCCTACTTTTTCTTCCTTTTCAAAAATAGTTATTACACCTTCTTTGGCACATAATTGTTCCCATGGATTTTCAAAGATTACAGCCAGTGGTTCTATGATCACATCCATCAATTACTTTAGCATTCTAGAATGCAAACCATCAGTCCCAGGGATTTAAATTCATGCAAAACAAATATGTGTTTCCCTACAATTCCTCATCTATTTTGACTTGTAATTCTCTTTCTTGCACAAAAACACAAATACAGTATAGTAACCAAGGAGTGAAATTGTACAATAATATTTATGATATACCATTAATTGGAAGAAATATAATTTGCTTCCACTGGGATTATAAATACCTTCAGATTATGGGGTCCTTGGTGCTCTCTGAGCTCAGAGAGTATCAACAAACCACAGTTCAGCCTTGAGCTACATATATTCTCTTTTATTGTAACTTATCATCAATAAGTGGATTTTACACTTTATATTTCCCTCAAATACCTCAAAATTTTGAATTAAAATTGCCTAAATACTTATGTGGATTTAAACCATTGCTTAAATTTGGATTAAATCATTGGTTAAAATTATCTTTGAGCCTCTAGGCTGTTCTGAATTTTGAGGAGATGGAATAATATTTATCTATATTTTTTCAGTGGGTTTTTTCTTTTTATATTTTTAAACAATAGTGAAGAATTCAAGCACTTAGCTCAGAGTTTTAAATACGTACACATTGTTAAAATAATTTAGTTTTAGATGATTAATATCTAAATACTCTGAATACTAACTGTACAATCTTAGTCATTACTTTGTCAATTTATAGACATATATCTGTAGTTTTTATTTATTTATTCACTTTAAAAAAAAACAATAGTTTTTAGAAAAGATTTAAGTATGATTTAAATTTGGCACAGATTGATAAAGTGTTAAAGATTTTTTTAATGTCAGAATAAATTCCCAATCTTTTCTGGCTAAAGAGAATTCATATGAGAATGATGAATTACATTCACCAGATTTTCAGCTTTATCATTTGGCTTTTATTTTAACTTCTATATTGATGTGTAATGAATTTTAAAAGCTATTATTACTCTTTTAGGGCTCATTTAAAATAGTAAACCTGTCTGAAATTCTGTCAATTTATAATGAACAAAATCTGATTCCTCCAGCTAGGCATAACTGGGCATGAATTAGAAAGCAGTTAAACTTTCAGCTAGATTTACATGAGAAACTGATATTGTAAAGTAAATCTAATTTGAAGGTCACAGAAATGTTTTATTGGAACTTCTGGGCCAATTAATACAATGAATCAATGGTTAGTAATAATTATTTTAGAATTTAAGTTTTGAATGTAACTTAGATTTTTTTTCCCTAACAGTATGAACAACATGGTTCAGATGCTCCAACAGCTTCACAGGCATAGTGTATGTATGTATTGTGTGAAACAAGTTTTAAGAGATGTTAAATATACTTTTTAATGAGCAAAGGATGAAGTAATTTCATCTGAAGGTGTTGTTCTATGTCTATTGCCTTCCCCCAAATAATGATTAAGAAGAATGGCTATCAGTTTGGAGGGGACACGTAGAAGATTTAATGGTGCTCTGACTCACTGTATCTAGCCCTGTTAAGGGATACATTTAGCATCAGGTAATCATATATAATAAAACACTGAAGTTGTATTTCTCCTTGGGAAATAAAAAGTTGTAAATGGAATGGTGAATTACATTCCAGAAATATGGAATTAATATCTTATTTGAGCCTAGAAGTCAACAAAGTTAATTAAACAACATAAAGAAAACAAGCTTGAGCTGTCAAAGAATATATTCAACAATTCTACTGCTCTTTGAAATACCATTATATTTTTAAAAATGGGAAGATGGAGAAGTATGTCTCTATATAGTCCAGATTTAATAATATGTTAAAGGACTACCCTAGATATACTATATATAAATACCATATAACTGTTACCCTCACCATAATCTGTAATAAAAACATTTTTTTAAAATCTCTGGAATGATGGATGGATGGACAGTTTTAAGGCATTTGAAAGCACTGTTATAATCTGTCGCAGTTATCTTTTCTCAAGATTAAATTTTCCCACCCCTTCAATCTCTCTTAAGACTTTAATTTTGTTACATTTTTATGAATTTATAGACCTTTATCTCTTCTCTTTATCACTTAAATAAAATATAAATTGTTCATAGACCTTAGACCTGACTAGCTTCAACTGAAATCTACCTGAGGAACACTAAATAACAGTTAAAAATTCTGTTTTGGAGCTGATTGTTCTGTGTATAGCAAAAAATACTTGAGAGTCTTGAGAAAGGAAAAAAAAAGTGCCTCCCCTTTAATTTCACCCTGCTTAAACTTCATTAAACTTCAGAAAGGACTTTTTTTAATTTTGTGGTATTATTATCATTCCCATTTCCAGAATTTATACTATCAGCTGGTAATGAACTGAGCAAGCCAATCTGATCAGCTTTTAATTTTCTGTCCTATCCTTCCAGTGACATAATCTGTATTCCATAGATCAATAGCTTCTAATATTTCATAGGTTCCCAAAATCAAAAAAGGTGTCAGGTTTTGACCTTCCTCGCTAGCATTGGTCATCTCTGAGCAGGATCTACACCTTACATGGTATCTGCCAGGACTCATTGTTTAAGTGGGGTCTTGTCTCTACCCCTCAGTGTGACTGGTGCTCCTCAACAAATATCTATCACATTGTGTCCGAATGTCCATCAAGAGCTTACACCGGCCCAATGTCTCATATTTTCAATATAGGCCACCCTATCCTTGTATGGACTGGACATTTAAACCTCTATAAGTCCATGTATTTGCCTACACTAAATAAAATAAATAAATCCAAACCTCTTGGTAAAGGCATTTTAACATTTTTTAAAATGTTTGATGTAAGGCATTTTGTATTCAAAATAACTGGCTTTATTGATTTTTACTTACAGCAGAACCTGGCTTCAGTAGAAAAGGAAATATATTATATTCTCTCTTGATTTTTCCATGGATGCCAATATTCAAATATACAGCTGAAATCTGTAGGTTGTCTGAAGTTGTCTGAAGGTTGAATCATTGCAACTGGACTAATTTTTTGTTGTAAGTTTGAAATATGTTTTACTGCCCATCCAGGCAACTTCCTCAGTTAGAACAAGATACTTGTGCAGAGAGTTGTTGGAATGTGCCAACTCCTCAGGGATTTCCACCAAAGCGTGTTGAAAACAATCTTTACCTTCCCTCTGGGAAGAAACCCCTGAGGTTGGTGTGGCAGGAGTTGGTACATTCCAACAACTCGCTGCCCAACTATCTTGCTTTGATGGAGGAAGCTGCCTAGATAGGCAATGAAACGTCTCTCAAACTGACAAAAAAAAAATTAGTCCAGTTGCAATGATTCAATCTTCAGACAACTCTACCTGGATTGAGAATCTTCATTGACACAGCTGAAATCTTTTCATTTCATTAAAGTAAATTGCTTTTGATCTTGAAAAGACAGATAAAATAGAGATATTACCAAGGAAAGTTAGAAGCATCAAAGTTTATTTAAATTAATGTGTAATATGATTCACTTTTATATCAATACATATTCTAATTAACTGATAAGTTATACTGCCTAACAGTGTAATACAACACTGCTATAACACTATAACTACAACAATATAACACTGCCTAATGTTGATCTCGGAATATATATTTGCTATACTATTATCTGAATACTTAAGTTTTTTTAAATACATAAACATATTTAGAAATATAAATTTGTGAAGTTTATGTTATACCTTGCTTTGAAATGCCAAAGGAGAGAACATATAATTATTTAACAAAACCTTTTTGTGGGTTTAATTAAAAATGCCTACAGTAAATAAAATATTTTTCTACATTTATTAATCATCACTTTTCTATAATAGCAAGTTACACAGTTTGTAAAAATATATTTCTTCAATCTTTGAATATATGAACTAAAAGATTTGTACAGCAATCATTCGACTGTTATACTCAAGAAAATCTTATACCAATAAGAATTACAGTAAAGATGAGTTACTATGAAATGAGGAACATGAATATAAAAATTGTAGATGTACACAAATGTACACAAACACAAATGCTACAAATAAATTCAAAATGTATTTAAATTACATTATATTATCTTTTTACTTAGGTTATATATTGTATTAAAGTTACTCTATAACATGCTACATGTATGCCAAGAAAAATTCTGCTATTGCCACTCTGAAAAATTGCATAGCTAACTAAATACTACTTCTTATAATTAAAAATGAAACAATTAAAAACCATTTTAAACATTGTATTTGTAGAGATAGGGACAGGTTGACAAAATGCAAAGAATCCTTGAAAACTAAATGCTCTTTTTACCTATTACTAAAACAATTTTCATTACTTCAAAATATTTTTATTTGTTGTGATGTTAGATAAATATATCATAACATTAATGTAATTCTAATTTTTCTAAAGTATCCTGAAATATTTTGGCTAATTAAACATCTATAAAAATGATTTACCAACTGTATATTTAGCATTATATTATTAATGGGTGATATCAACATAGCCCTGCACATTATATAAAGTCCTTCTGAATTAAAAGTTTGTTGCCTCCTTCTAGAAATGCTTACTAATCCAATTCTGCATAGCTCTAGAAACCTTGATCACCTGCTGCACACAATGTACATCATTTTTCAGAGGCAGCCTCTCAGTTGAGAGTTCAAATGTTTTCACAATATGCCACATCATATGGCTGATTTATCCTGGAAATGCCATTAGCACAGAATGTGCTACAGGTACAAATACTAAGTTTAGATGTCAGGCCTGCAAAAAAACTGGATGACCTCTAGATGGCAGAAAAGGGCAGAAAGAAAACCTTTATGTCCTTTATATTGAAATCAACCAGTTTTGCAGCCCAGATCTGGCAGTCCGACATGAATAGGGAGATTGGGTAATTTATTTTATTTTATTTTTTTTTTGGGGGGGGGAGTATTCATAGAGATTTTTTTTTCAATGAAATAATATCAATGTGTACATTAGAGTGCCCAATACATGCTATCAGTGAAAGAAACCCACCAAATCAAATACTTTCTGACGCATTGGCAAAAAGAAACTACTGCCTGAAAACAAAAAGACTACTGCCTTAATGTCATCATAGGTAATGACACAAACCTCTTTCCACACCTGAACATGCTCAGAAGACACATAGGGTTTTGTTTTTTGTTTTTGGTTACTATGAATAATAAAAAGACCAGAATGAAGAGGAAGATGATGAAGATAATGATAACAACGAGAAGATTACTATCCCAGTCCTGGTGGGAAAGGTATCCCTACCTCAGCAAGTTGGATAAAGGAATAGGTCCAGATCCACTGCCCAGGAGCCCTCCTTTTCTGCCAGCCAAGAGTTTTTCCACCAAAGCCACATTCCCAGTGCGAGCCGCTTCCAGCAGTTCCTGGTCCTTGCCCATGGTCGGGAATCATCAGCGAATCTGATTCAACCCTTCCAGAAAGGCTGCGCGGTTACCCCCGTCTCCCCCATTCAGCGACCCTCGCCAGAAAAACAACCTTCCCCGCTCTCCATTCAAGCGAGCTGAGCAATGGGGGCATTTCCCATAGTCTTCACCGACTAGCAGAAAGCGGAGGGAGGGGAAAGAAAGAAAGGGAAGTGCGGGAGGGAGAGAGAGAGAGAGAGAAGCACTCCTCGCTAGACTATTTTTGGGTGGAGTGTGGAAGAAAAAAAAAGAAGCTAGGGGAGCCTTCCGTCGATAGGAATGGAGAACCCGGCTCCTCCGCCAGGCTGAAGCAGGTTAAGAATGAAGAAGGTATGGAAGACCAGCAGGGCGTGATGTGGGAGGCGCAGCCTTGGCTATCTAGGCCGGTTGCTGAGGAGACAAGAGTTCTCCGCTTCTGAATGGCTGCCCGGCCTACTGCGCCCCCTCCCCTATTTCCCTCCCATTGGCGTGCCCTTGCCCCCGATCCTGACGCAATGGGGATTCTGCTGTCCTGCCTGAGCTAGCCAGCCCTCCCAACGAGCGGCGGTTGGCACCAACGAGCAGCTCGCCTCGCGCTCGACTGCGCGCGCGCGAGAGCTGCGCGTGCTCCTCCTCCCTCCCGCAGGCTTCACCTTAGGATGCGGGGTGACGGAGGGGAAGGGAGAACGCTGGAAGGAAGTGGCGCCGGCAGAGTCTCTGATGGGAGTCGGTGGCGTTTCCCTGACGGGAGGATTACTCCGGAAAGTAAACAGAAATGATTCAACCAAGAATTGGTGTGCTATTGAGACGACTAACGTGGTGGCGGGAGTGGCGAGGAAAGACAGCGCTGGCTGCGGTTCGAAAAAGGAAGCGAGGACCACTCCGATTTTTCATCTTATTATAACATGAGTTCGAAATTTTAAGGCACGTTTATACATTTGAATGAAGGGTCTTTGCCTGCAACCCTGACATTCTGATATATTCTTTGTGTAATGTTATGCCAAGGTTTTTTTTTTAGAATTACATTTTAGAAACTATCTCAGTCTTCCAGATTTCCCCCCACCCCCCTTTTTTTTTTTTTTTTGTAATTGGTGACCAGAAGATGAATCTCCTGAACGGTNTTTTTTTTTTTTTTGGTAATTGGTGACCAGAAGATGAATCTCCTGAACGGTTTTAGATCCTGAACGGTTTTTAATTGTTTTATAATAATCAAAATAAGACATACATGGTTGAATATATTCAGATATTGCCTAAAAGTTATTTTTCATCCCAAAGTCTGGTATATCTTACCTTTTCAGATAAATATTTCTCCTGAAAATTCCAAATAAATGACACATCACACAAACTGAGGTTCTCAAGTAAGATGCTGATAGAGCTGGGACAAGATCAGGCAATCATACATCTTAAAAACCTTGGCATAACATTACACAAAGAATATATCAAAATGTCACCTATGGAGGGAGATGAATTTTTAGTTTAAAACAGCAAAATATCTGATCCATCTTTCTGTTGTGGGAAAAATGTCCATTTTAAATCGGGAACTAAAGCATTTTGAGATAGATGCAACACAGTACCTTTTATTGGCATGCTCAATTACAGTGATCCCTGGGCTTAGGCCAAAAGAATGCCAGAGTCCTGAACTAAGCCAGGTTATGGACTATATATCCCAGAAATGTTACATAGGAGTGATAAATAAAGCCATATAAATCATCATATGACCTTCACAGCCACACTGTAAGGTCTGACCTTTCTATGATTGCACCAGTGCATCTACAGTAAATTCCACACCCCTAAAAAGGCTCCAAGACCACCTCTTTTTACTGATATTAGCACTTTCTTAACATAAACCATGTGCTAAAACTCATAGTTTTCTAGTTTCTATACCACTGCCTTTATCTACAGTATCAAATTGGCTCATATTATACCCATATAATGTATCTTTTCACATGAAGAAAAAAATGACAATCTGGTTTCTGTTAGCATTTTCCTTTCCCCCCAGAGTCATTTGGCAGAGTTATCTGCTATATTTAGTGTGCACTCCACAATCATAAGCAAAGGGGACTACTTGCCCCTACCTTACAATGTTGAGTGTCTTTACATTGTTATGACTTAATGTTTTATCAGCAGTGGTCTTGGTATAATTATATCAGGCTATGGAGAAGAACTGGTTTAAAAATAGATATTTACAATTACATATATTCTCCCTTATACAGTTTATTTTCTGGTGGAAAAATGATAAAAATAATTTATTCATATTATTCAGTTAATAAATCTCTCAATTTAACTGGTTGGAAATTATATCACCAGTAACCCTTCTACTAACTGAGAAGCTTGCTAAATTCAAGGATTCACATGCAGAAGAACACAACTATATTGTGTTCAGTTAAATGTCATTCTTTCAGCAGCAAAATGTCAGATTGACCACGTACATGATTCTAATTTTATACTTCTTAGGGGTTGTTAGGGTGCGAACAAATGGAACTAGTTGGCTTCTCCTTGTTTTCCTCAATAGGCCTCCATCATTTCTGCATTATTCTTCATACTTTGAACTTTACACAATAGCCACAATAATATTTCAAAAATATTCATTAAATTGTCTGTCTTTATGTTAAACACCAGGTTTCATCAAGGTGACTCTTTTTAACACATTAAAGGACTCTATTGCTTTGAGATGGGCTGCTTTCCAGTCCTTAATGACATGTCCTCCCACTGGAGCCTCCATTTCAAGGCCAGGCTGCCTGGCTATTAAAAAAATAATATTTTTCTGTAGAAAATAGATTAAGCCTTCCTCTATATAAATGCTCTCTGTTGAGGAAGAAAAGCCTGAAGAAGGTCAGTCACCTGTAGTGTTCCAATTGACTCACTGCAGGAACATCCTCTCTCATTCAGCTGTGGGGCTCTTTGCCTCCATAGCCAGAATGAAGGCAGCCAATGCCTTTGCATCTCTCCACACTTCGTGGAAAACTCTGCTGCCACCATCATCATCAGGGACACCATACAACAGCACTCTGCAGCAAGCCCAGAGGTAAGGGCAAATAGCTCCTCCATAGGAAGTAGCAAAGGATCTGAGCCACAGGAGAAGGCAAGCAGGGAAGGAGAAGAGGTAGCTTCTGTCAACCTTATTCCCTTGACATCAGGAACAGAATCCCTGGGAAGGAAAAGCAGAAGGAAGGATGGGATTTTTTCACTCTGAATTTCATGTCATTTTATTGTTCTGCAGAGTTATAATTTTAATNGGAACAGAATCCCTGGGAAGGAAAAGCAGAAGGAAGGATGGGATTTTTTCACTCTGAATTTCATGTCATTTTATTGTACTGCAGAGTTATAATTTTAATATTTTCTTTTAAACCACACAATTCTGAGTCATTTTATGGTTTTGTTTTTAAGACACATTATGGTATATCATATACCAATCTATCATAAGAAAAAATATCCTGATCGTCTCATCCATTGATTATGATCACTAGGCTGATAAGAAGTGGAATTCGTTATCAAACAACACTTTCTGTCCTGCTTGTACCTTTCTGTATATGAAAGAAAGGAAATTGATGGCATTAATTTTTGTGTAAAGCTACCTCTATCAGGTTCCTCCAAGGTCAAGTTTTAAGTAAACAAATAATGAAGCAAACAAATCTGGTAACAGAAGACAAGAGAAAAGAATGACTAGAGAAAATGCTTATAAGAAAAATAAAAAGAAACACTAGGACAGGGATGGTAGGCATGATTGGTGCGCATGTTCACTGTAAGAATGAAAAGGTTATCTTTCTATAGCTGTGCATTGCAAGCATCAAGCTCCTTAAAAGAAAAGCACAATCAAAGAAACAAGATTCACATGGATTTCCTTTAATGAATTTTAATACCCAGAATTAGTAGTTAGAGTACAAAATCTTGAGAACAGAGGTAGATACTCTGCAGCCTCCTTTATTAATGAGTTCATTCATCCTGGCTCTCTTTGAAGTTTTTGATTTTTTTTTCTTTCAGTCTTTTTGCATGATGGGCTAAGAATTGGTTTCTTTATAAGCCTAAAACTACCTCTCCAATCTGTTGAACATCTGTAACCAGTGATACTGCACCTTGTCTCTCAGCAGAATTTCTTACTGCAAAAGATGTGGCCTGAAAGCTACTGACTGCAGAATGGAAATCAATATGTTATTGCTGAGTAAACAAAGATTGTGAGAGAAGAAAAATACCTAAATCCTAGTGTATGAACTGGAAAAATGAGGGTTTGATAGTGGAAAACTTTAAAGGGGAATCCGTGGCATATTTTCTCTCAGCAATATGCATGTGGACAAGTTGTGAGTTTGAAAAGGGAATCAAAAGGAAAAAAGAAAAGTCTTCAAATAGGTGTTTCCTTAGGAAATAAAAGTAAAGATGAAGGGACAAGATACATCACTTGTGACTTGAAGATAGCATGTTTGTTTTCCCACATGAAAACAAACTGACATATTTGCAATACTGTATTGTTCTTGAAGATAAAGTCAGAAGGTTGCAATAATAATTGACCATACTTCAAAAGAATGAAGACATATCAGATTAAACAAAGTAGGCACTAAAGCAGACCCTGTTAAAGGAATCAGCTGTTCAGAGGTACTACAGGGAAAGAAACAAACTCAGTTTTTAGAGTATCAGCTGGAAATAGGAGACATAAAAGCTATTCTGCACTTTTGAAACTAAGAAAGTTCAGACTTCATAAAGAAATGGATTGTGAGTCAAGAAAGAAAAATAGATGATGGCAAAATAGGGAATGCAGAGCAGATGCATCTTCACCCTACAAAAAACAAAGAGAAGATTCATAATGGTTTGTAATTTAATATTATAAGAAACTACAGTAAAAGATATGTGTGATCATTAGAACCATTGCCTTGTACTGTATTCTGAGGACCATGTATCAAATCCATCAGCAGTTCACAATTGCAGCTATTCAATAGATGGACGAATCTGATCTTGCAAGGAAAAGCTACAACTTATCACAATGGACTTTGAAAATCTAGGAAAGAAGCTCAGATACCGGGTATCTCAAGTGATCTTTACATGTTGTATCCATGTAACCTAAAGAATTCAAAGAAAATAATATTAGAAATAAATGCCTGGCTGCATAAATAGATTCAAAGAGATAAACCTTGTTTATGAGATCACAATTGGAGATAACTAAATGTGGAATACTGGCACAAAATGGCTTGCTTCTCAGAAACAGATAAAAATGTGTGGATCTATAAACACAACAATAGAGAAGAATATTTGTAGCTCAAAGTTGAATTGTGGAGTCCCTGATGTTGTCTGAGTTTGGTGGTTTTCTTGCATATATTTCATAACCATCTGAGGTAACATCATCAGTACTAGTAGGGAATGGGATTTTATATATCATAGGCTTGCACTGTCAGTGTGGTGGGAATGGTTTTTGGTGGTTCTTTGATTGGGCTGTTGTTTAGTCTTATCTGAGCTGGACCCATCTTGTGTCTTCACAAGTTTTCAGTTGAATTGAACCTAAGCCTAGTAAAACTGTATAGTGTTTGGGAATTACCACTGAATTATTTTTATTAGGTATACACCAATTTCACCATAAACAATTTGATGGTCATTTTTGATGATAATTTTTCATATAGTATCAGCAGCTGGCTGTACCTGACAAACTTTCTCTGAGCTCACATGCTAAGCAACATCAAGCCAGGATGGATATACAGAATTCCAGGTCTGTAAGCTTGTTTAAAAAAAAAACAATCACTCTGGAAGAAGAGAATCACAAATTTAATTCCTATACTGGAGTCAAGAAAGTCATATGGTTGTGTTCATCTAAATCTGAAGGAGATACAAAGAACTTGAAGTATTTATCTTCAACCAAATAAATTACAATTATCTTTTTAACAACACATTCCCAATTGTTTACAATTAAATAAATCAATATACTACATAGTTATACCTAAATATGCAATATGGAGTCATAATGTAGAACGCTATGTTTGCTTTGAAGAATTTTAATTTCTGTTGCCAGTTTCAACAAATACTACTTTTCTTTTAGTAGAAATGATGAAATGTGGAGAAAAAACATTTTTAAATAAATGAGATACAAATATATAATAATTGTATGTAACTGTGTGGTTTGACTTACTTGATGAACAGTGTGTGGCTTGAATCACTAAACTGCTTTTGCAAAACCTAAATCATTAATTATATAAGATGGACTGGGGGATCTTATTTTATGATTTATAATTGAATTAATTTATCATTATATCCAGTACTGTATTATCTTAACAACTGATGATAAAATGAAATAAATGGCTTCAAACTTTGTAACTAAAATATATCCTATCACTGAATATTCTACCCCTCACATGTTTGTTAGCATAGGAGAGTCTGCAGCAGCGTGTCATTGAATTTGAAACGGAAGGTATAACCAGACAATTGAAACTATTTTTACATTCATGCAGCATGTGTGATGTACATTAAAAAGGGACAAAGTTCCAATGGCTTGTTTCAGAAAGCTACCTTTTGCTTCTAGAGGAAAGTAGGATATAAATAACCAAATCCCAGACCAATTTCACAATTTTTTTCATTATGGGAGTATACACCTCCCTCGGTTGAAGGAAGAGTAAACAGTACCAATTCTAAAGGAAGTATTGGATATATTAATTGAAATATATTCAAATAATTCTGGAATATAAACTTTCAAATTTAAGAAACAATTGAATCAGCAGTTGTACTGGTTTTTATTTATTTTTTATTGTTCAATGATGTATATTGATGATGCAAAGCTAACAAGTTATTTAGCATATGGAAAAATATTGGAAATAATATGATCAAGTGAATTATGTCATAGGCTGAAGTTAGGATTAGCGTTAATATATAATCTGGGATTTTTGACATCTAAACATTCGACTGACACTTTCTAACAGTTGACTGATCTATTGGAAACGACCTGAAAAAGAGAGCTTATTTATTTTTGCATTTATATTTATAGATGAAAGTGTGAAGCTGTGCATAGAATAAATTCAGTTCTAAAGTACGTTAGATATGACATTTCTATAACTAAAACCATGATTAATACTGGAAAGTTTATTTAAATAGCTTGTGCAGGTTGATTTCCAAAAATGGTCTTAGGAAGGAAGACTGTGAGAACAGGATCTTTTTTTTAAATCCAGCATTAAGAAAAATTATTTAAGAAAACATAGTTGTTTTCTACCATACTTTCATTACTGTTATTATATTCAAAGCAAATAAAGATACAGTTACAGTGCTCTTTAGCTTGGGGGCTAGCCACTAGATTAACACTATAAGATTAAATACAAATAAGAAAAATATTCTTTGGTTGATGAATTATTCTCAATAAACTTTAACAATGTCCACAAAGATGTTCTCAAAAACTCCAAATGTTTTTACCTGCTCCCCAAAGTTTGTTGATCTATTTGCTATGGTATTTTTTTTCATTATAAAACTATATAGAATATTTTGATGCAGAAACTGGTTTACTTATATTACTGAAACAACTCTGGCACTTAAGAAGCAAAGACACTATTGTATAGGTATCAGATCATCTAGTCCTGTCTTAGGTGTGAAATCCAGCTGATTACCTTGGCAAGTCACTCTTAGCCCAACCTACCTCACAAGATTATTGTTGTGGGGGAAAATAGAAGGAGGAAAAAATATGATATCGTTCACCACCTTGAATTATTTATAAAAATAATAAAAGTTGGGAAAATATTTAGTAACCTTAGAATAAAATGTGATAGAAACACTAGTTTTATAATAGGGTTCTGCAAAACATTTGAAAAGGCTTCTTCACAAATTGTATTCTGCAAATGGAGCACTCTTTTTGAAGCATTTAAACAGCCATATCCTTTAAAAGGTGTTTTCTAGATGTAATCACATGTGCAAGCATAAACAAACAGTATGTCCCTGAAATCAGTAATAAAATAACTACAAATATCCTTGAAGTGGCTAAGAAAAGCCTTTAAAGCAGTGGTCACCGCAGTGGGCTGCGAGAAAATTTTGGTGGGCTGCAGAGAAATCTCATCCCCAGAGCAGACACACCCCAAGCAACTAATCCAGGCTGCACAAAAACACAAGGCTGCACCGCCCTGCATGGCACAGGAACCCTCCCGGCTCACTCACTCCTTACTCGGCAAACTTGCCTGCTAACTTGCTATTTTTCCTTTTTCTGACCATCACCTGTTCTGCTGTGCCTGGAGATTTAGATTAGCTAGGAAGCAGGAAATGGTTGGGTTTCTTGTTTTCTAGTTAGTCTTTAGATCTTTGGCTCTGCTTTTAAGCACAGCCGAACCTCCCTTAGGACTGAAGTTTCTATTATTCAGTGCAGACTCACGGCAAGCAAATTTGATAGGCTAAGCTAGCCAATGGCAGACAGATAGATCACTGAATGATTTTGTGAGCAACTCAATCTGCCTGCCTGTTTTACCAGATTTTGGATAAAAGTTGCTCTTTTTTAATAAAATATTTTGTAATAAAATTCTATATTTACATACATGGTATGTTGTGAGTTAATTTTGTGAGTTTGCTTGCAAGCAAATTTTATGTGACAGACTGAACTAGCCAATGGCAGATAGGTAGATTTCTGAATGAATCTGTGATTCTGTGAGCAACTCAATCTGTCTACCTGCATTGCCTGATTTTGGATAAAAGTTGCTCTTTTTTAATAAAAAAAATCAATATTTATATAAATATTTATAATATTTACATATAAGCCATGCCCAGCCAGTCACATGACCACCAAGCCACACCCACAATTAGGCCATGCCCACAGAACCTGTTAGTGGTCCCTGGGATTTAAAATTATGAGTTTGGTGGTCCCTGAGGTCCAAAAGGTTGCCGACCCCTGCTTTAAAGCATTAGAGCATTCTGAAAAATGCGCAACTTTAAACTTTTCAATTACCCAAAACAGCCCTTTTCAAATATTTGGGCCTTAATGTATTGTGTGATAAAGTAACCTTAGCTTTTCATTAATCCCTAAGGAAGTTAAAATTTCTGCTTCTCTGTTACTTTGCAATGAAACTACTTTTTATAATTGCTTTACAGAACACAGATTGAGATATTTGTTCCCTCATTTTTGTATACTAATAGTTCTGATGTCAAATATATTGTTAAATCCACTGTATTGGATAGAGATTAGGGTAGTATATACTGCAGTGGGGAATTGCTTACAAAAGAGGCATATATTATAGGCAGGATAAACAAGTATTGTGGACAATGTAAGGCCCTATATTATTTTTTAAAGTGCAAATATGGACTTGAATAATCAAGGTGAATGGTCAAAGTCAAGATCAGTTTTTCCAGAATGAGTGGAATGCAAATAAATAACTAAATCTATTCATAATTTCCAGTTTTCATTTTAAATAAGTCACTTATCAAAGTTGAGATATGAAGTAAAATCTGTAGTCACTACTCTTTTTTTAAAAAAAGTCTGTTCCTCCTTTTCAGTTTTTTTAACCAATGAATCCACACTATTAGGCCTAACTGACATACATACAGAAATAGGATCACCCCAACACAGGGAGAAAAATCCCATCATTTTAACACTTGCAACGGCAGGGGGAAAACATTAATCATTTTTCAAATAATGTGGTAAGCACAATGTTGCAATTACAGTAGGTAATTTTAATCTGACTTTATAACTTGAAATTGAAGCACAAAAAAATTGTCCAATGCATATTATATCACAAAATATCACTGCTGTGATATTTTTTTCATATATAATATGGCTCTATGTACAGAAGAAAACATAGCCTCCATTGTAATTTGGGCACTGAAGAACTATTTGTGCAAAACTGGCATCTGGAACCATTCCTGTAGCTGCATTATTGTGATCTGATGTGCTGCTGTTCCGCTGCTTAACAGATGATTTAACTTGAATGACTAAAAGCAACTGTGGTTGACCATTAACAGCACTTACTTATAGACCATCATACAAGTAAAGCCTATGAAAGGGAATACCATCCAGAATTGACTTCTAATAAGTGGTATTCTGTTTTATTGTATTGTAAATTTGATGTGCTATAGAAGGCCTGTTGATTTAAGGCAACATTTCTGTAGATATTTGATACATGCTTGAGTTATACTTGTGTGTTTATTCGATTGGTCTGAAGAGATAAATATTATGTTACTTGGATAAAAATAATGAATTTCTGGTGTATTCTGAATGGGAGCAGGAAATAGATATATATATAATAGTTGGGTTTCCTAAGTAAGGTTTTACTTAATGTGTAATTTCTCTGTATTTAAATCTTATTGATCTCTACATGTGAATCAAGACAGTACATTTGTCTTTAATGAATTTTATCTAGAGACTTTTGGAAGTAGGAGCTGGGAGAGCATAGTTCTAAATCAGTGATGGCTAACCTTTTCCACGTTGCGTGCTGAAAGTGTGTGTGCCTACGTGTGTATGAGCACGTGTGCCTGCATCCATGACACAATACGCCTGTGCCCCCTGCATATGCGCCTGTGACCCCGAGCATACACCATGCACCTGACATGCGCATGCAACCCCCCACATTGCGTGCCTCTGCGTATGCATGTGCGACCCCCCACCACACGCTGCTGCGCATTCAAACACAACTCCCCCTCCCCATGTGCTTCTGCGTATGAGCACATGTCTTCTGTGCATGTCTACCCCCATGCATGCACGGCAGGTACCTGACAATCAGCTGGCTGGCAGGAGGTGCACACATGTGGCTTTTCTAGGTGATCTCTCATGTGCTGGCAGAAATGGCTCTGTGTGCCACTTCCAGCACGCATGCCATAGGTTCACCATCATGGTTCTAAATTAAAATTGTTAAATGCCCACATCACTTCAATTAAAGTGGAAATAGCAATAGCAATTGGACTTATATACTGCTTCACAATGCTTTACAGCAGGGGTGTCAAACTTGATTTTATAAAGGGATACCTCAGGGTTGCGTTTGACCTTGGGGGATGGGTGGGCATGGTCAGACTGATGTCATTTGTGTCAGGGGTGCCTATGGGGGCCTGAGAGCTCTGCCAGCAAAAACGGACTCCAGAGCTCCATTTTCAGCTGTAGCAGCCTGCTGCAGTCCTCTGCCAATGAAAACGGAGCTCAGGGGGCCGCATGCAGTTCTCCCAAGCTCCGTTTTTGGCTGCAATGGCCTCCTGCAGCCCTCTGCCAGCAAAATGGAGCTCAGGGGCTGCCTGCAGCCCTCCCAAGTTCCATTTTCGCTGGCAGAGGCACTATGGGCTGGTCGTTCACTGTTTCCAAGGCAGCCCCTTAGGCCAGATCTAAGCACCTCGTGGGCCAGATTTCTCTCATGGGCCTTGAGTTTGACAACCCTGTTTTACAGCCTTTTCTGAGCGGTTTACAGAATCAGCATATTGCCTCCAACAATGTGAATTTTCATTTTACTGATCTTGGATAGAAAGCTGTGTCAACCATGAACCAGTGAGAATCAAACTGCTGAACTACTGGCAGCCAGCAGTCAGAAGAAATAGCCTGCAGTACTGCATTTTAACCACTGAGCCACCACAGGCTCTTACAAGTTTTCATAATTATATGAATGAAATGCTTGACAGATGTCCTGTGTTGCCACCAGAGATGGCATTTCTGATAGTTTACAATACTTTCTTGTAGAGGATGTTGGTGTACAAGTAATCAAATTTATGGTGGCTAGAATGTGTTTCTTGGAATGTTTTCCAAGGATACATAGTTTCTTTATTTAGTACACTAAACATAAAAATTTAAACAGTCTGAAGTCAGACCATCACTCAGAAATAGCTGAACAAGCAATATCCACATTAATTTGCATCACATAAGATGGTATTTAAAGGCCAGTGCTCTGACAAGACAAGCACAATTCAAAGCACACTGATGATGTCTCCTCGAATGGTGATGAAATGTTTGCAACCAAATTGCCAATCTTGGAGATCAGATCAATAGCCCAAACATAATTATAGTAGTTACAGATTCTTCAGTTTATTTACCAAATATGTTTTACCAATAAATAGGACAACTTATTTTCACTATTCTGTGGGACATTGGTTTTTTTAGCTGAAATAACTATTGTTTACTAAAATTAACATTTAGTTCATTTTCTAAATGCAATGAAATTAAAGTTGCCTCAATATTATAAATATGTGCAATTCAAAATAATTTATGGAATGTGCTTCAGACCACTGTGCAATTTATTAAAACATACCTTTCTCTTTTTTTAGATTTTCACACAAGTTTTAAAAAGATGCAGCCACATTAAGAATCTCATTAAATACATTCTGCTTTAATTATGTGATTCATTTCAGCAGCAACATTTCTTTTTCAGACATGTACTAAGACCTGAAAAAAGGAAGGTTGCAATAAATAACAAAAAGATGATCATGCAAAGTCCAACCCACTCCTTCCACACCAATTGGGAAGCATGAAGTAAGAGGTCTTAATTCATTCATAGAAATATTAATACAATTTTTAATTTTAGAATTTGAAGGATTCTTTTTTCACAGCACCAATAATTTTTTTAAAAACTGAATCAGAAAATGAAATTCTTTGTTTTAAAATGACAATTCTGTGATTTAAAAATTGTTAATTTAAAAATCTTTTTGTTATAAAGTGTATAGAGCAAAGTGTATAAAAGCGAAGTGTATAAAAAAGTAGCACTTCTAATGTTCTGTGGAAAAGATCTTGGGAGACTGGGTGAAGAGATTCTACTTTGGGAACAATAAGATAACAGACAATATAGCCCACAGCTGCAAAGTGGGTGGAGCAAGAAGCTCAGAAGGGAATCTTCCTAACTTCTTGGGTTATAAAGAATTGTACTTTCAGATTTAGAAGTTTCTGTTACAGTGAAGTAAATTTAGTTAATCTGGTTGTGTTTCCTGTCTTGTCCACTAGGTTAGGGTTATGACAAGCATGAAATTAGAAAACAGTATGAGTTTCAAACAATTTCAGACTTCAGTGCTTACACATCTTAGTGGTGCTAAACAAGTGGTACTTATAATCAGTCCTCAAAGTTCCAGCCTCTGCAGTGTCCCACAGTCCTGTCATTTGATCTAATTGCTCAGCTTCTTTGCTGGCTTCTTAGAAGCACAGTGAATGGGGAAGCTGTCAAGTCACAATTAACAATTATGTGACATTGTGGAATTTGCTTAACACTGGCAACTGGAAGTGCCAGAACTGCTATCTCTAAGTGGTACAGTCACAACACGCTTTATGACTGCATTGTTTAGTTTTAGAAATTCTAGTCCCAATTGTTATCATTGACCAAAGACTACCTGTATATGTTTATTTTGTAATATAATTTTACATATGCCACTTAGAAATAAAACTGCAGGAAACTAAACTAATCTTAATACCAAGTTAAATGGTTAGTTATGTGTAGCCTTTAAAATGGACTGTACATAAATAATAACCTGTACAAAAATAATCTGGAAAATAATTTACCATTTTAATCAATTGGATTTAATAAGGATGCATTTAATCAAGTATTTTAGAGATTCGGAGATAATTTTTGTTTCTGATAAACTAATTAAAGTGGCAGAAAAAAGCAGAAGAATGGTGAGATAATATTTAGGACAAAACAAAGATAAATGATAATTTCAATTGAAAGGAATAGGAGATGAAAAATATTCTGATCTTCATAAAATTAAGATTATGTTTTAAAATAAAGGCATATGTAATTGTTTTACAAAATTTGGACATCTTGATTTGTCTTCTTTTTGCAAAAATTTCAATTATTTTAATCCAGTAAATTAAAATAATTTCAATTCAAATTATTATTTTTTATTTCCAATTTGGTAATTCAGTCACCAGATTTTAATTGTTTGGTCTCTTATTTTACTTTAAAAAGAAATCAATTATTCCCTGAATTATTTTATAGTTCAAGTATAACAGACACATACTCTTCATAATGTCTTCAAGTAATGATCAAGAAAGATCTGAATAGCCTTTATAATATTATCATCCTGATAAGTGTTCTATCAAGGATTTAGTTGTTTTAAAAATGTAATAATCTTTTGCAGTTTGGTGTACTTTACTTATTTACAGCAATTTTAAACTGAAATTTTAAAGTTTAATTGTTACACATATCTGTGATATAAAATGCAACTTTACATTTTCTTAAAGTGTTACAAATTCAAATACTTATATAACTGTTTTCAAGCATTTTAATATACAGCGATGTTAATTTACAAAAGAACATTCAACTGTTAAAAATTTTAAAGTTCCTAAGAATGGCTGAGATTCATTGTAAAAGCAAAAAATGATGAATGATCCTCAGAAAGAGCTCAGAGCTAACAACCCCATTGTTCTGTGAACTAATAAGAAATCATTATCCAACTGATTGTGCAATTTCCATTTTCCCAACATATCATATAATCCTTTCCCATGCTGTAGTTATACATTTTGAGATTTGAAGATGCTAATCTTTAAGCACATCCTATTGGTGCCTGAACTATTTCTGCATGACTATTAAAAATTTTCATAATGGACCATTTTATGTATAGTGCAAATTTAATGTCTCTTGAAAGTCCTTTTGCTGTAACAAAGATTTTTTTATCTTCACAAATGAAGATGAAGTTATCCTATCAGTGACAAAGGAATATTGTATTCATTTACCAGTTATTTCACAAGTTAATGATGTATAATAGCAATTGTTCTTCACATCACTGCAACTTAGAGTTTAAAAACGAAAAAAAAACTATTTTTCTTATCTCTTTTACAAGTGCATTTTCTCAGTTCCAAAACAAAAATATAAAATGTCCTTTCTTCTTTCACATTAATATATAGAGTCTGCTAACATTTTTCATTATTCATTTTTTTAATATGGTGAAGCAGGGTATCTTTTTCCATATGAGCTTCAGCAAGGGCCATCTTGGTGTTGGCTAATTCCTGTTTTAGACATTCATTTTCTTCAATAAGCTGTAATAAATAAGTAAATAAATAAATAATGTTTTTTAATGTTAAAATGCCAAATTAAGTTGGATAAGAACACAGCCTTATAAACAAAGTATACTTTACATGAAATAATTCAGTGCTTCTCATTTGTTTTTTGTTTGTTTCTTTTTTGTTTTTCTTTTTCAGTGCTTTGCAGCACACTTACAGCACTTTTTAATGTTATTAAAAAAAACTCCTTATGCTCTAGACTGATAAAATGTAGATTTGTATGACACTTTCATCTCAAGTCTCTGCAATACAATTCTGGCCTTTAGCATTATTTATAACTGGATGTAAACTATTCATCTATCCTCACTAATTTAACAACAGATGACTCTGATATTGCTCCAAATTAATACACATTTAAAAACCACTTGTAACACATCTAAGAAAGTCACATCAGCATGTTTGTGAAGGGTAGAATAGATTTATCAAAAACCATTTAAAGCCATGCTACTTATTATGATTAATCTTTAGCTCAACATTCCTTTTTACAGGCTAGATATACTGCATATACACAAATATGTTCAGTAGGAACTGTCAGCTGATCACTACTTATGGTATGACTTCATTTAACAGAAAAACATATTGAATTAAGCTTAGTATTAGAAAAAAAAGTATTCTACTGCAAGGCTTTAAAAAATATCATGGCTGAGTTACATGTTATAAATCTACTGTTTTGCTTTGAGCCATGGTTCATAATTTAGTGTTACATATTTACTTAATTTTGTATAATTTCTGTAAATGCATTAAAAACAGTTTATTTCATCTACATATTAAAATTATATACATCTTTTTCATACATTTACCATGTTTCTCATATAATAAGGCCAGGTCTCATTTTTTTTGAGTACTGAAAAAATGGCTAGGCCGTCTTTTTGGGGGTGACTTAATTCCCCCCCTTGCATCCTTGGGGGGGGCAGTGACAGGAGACCTTCTGCCACCGTTGCTTTCCCTTCTCCCCATGCTACCACGGCGTTTGGAGTAACGCCACAGTGTTTGGCGCAGCCACGTGGCGTTTGGCGCAGCCATGCAAGTTTGGAGCAGCCATTCGGAGTTTGGAGCAGCGTTTGGCGGCCAGCCAGGGCTCCTCCCTGCAACTGGAGCCTGGCAGAGTCACTCGGCTCCAGGCGCTCTTGTCACCACCTTCCTGCGCATCGTTCGAAGGCAAAACCCATTCTTTTAAAAACAATGCACTACTACCGGTATGACAAAGCCTCCCCTGCCTGAGAGGGCAGCACAACCCCATGTGGGGAGGCGAATCTCCCAGGGCCGCAGCACAGGATCGGCCCACCCCAGAAGATATATTGTGGAGTTGTGGAGGATATATTGTTTAGGGCATGAGGCTATAAATACTTTACTCAATAAACAAAAAAACTTTGTTACCTAAGATGATGACCTCCTATTTATTGGAACAAGAGGGTTCATAAATTATAGCAATCAAAGCAGTTTTGATATGAAACACCTTGATGGAAACGTATCCAAATAATCAGATGAAAAGTATACTTTAATTATATGCATAATTTAAATGTTGTACTTTTTAAGGAAATCAATAAAACTTTAGTGGATAGTAATTTATAATTGGAAATTGACAAACGTAGCCCATTCATAATTGAAAATTACTAATATATAATTTAAATATCTGAGAAAGTACTATACATACCATGTTTCTCCAACAATACGGCCTCCCCCAATAGGAAGTCCCAGAATGTTTTATAGGCATGAAATGAAATTAAGCCGCTCCCCCCAAATTAAGGCCTATATTAAAACATGTGAAATGGGGGGGGGAATGGTGGGGGGGCTTGCCATTAGGAAGTACTTTTGTTGCACACCTGGATATGGTGCTTCCTGAGTTGACCTTGGTGTTGGTAGAGCACTTCGTATCGGGAGACCTTTTAAAATACTTGAGGAAAACCTGATTTGGCTTCCAGTTTCCTTCAAAAGGATATGCTATCCTTTACAATATAAAATCAATTTTACAAAAGAAAGAAAGAAAAAGAAAGAAAGGAGGGAGGGAGGGAGGGAGGAAGAAATATAATAGATTTTTCATTACCTGTTCTTTGATTACTATGGGTAAAGCCATAAATTCTTGGGAAGTGTTAATTTCTGGAGATGTTTGTGTGGACTGGGACCGAAAAATTTTTTTCTTGTGCGTACCAGCTTCAGCATCCTGATTGCCAATACTGCTTTGTGTCTTTGGTGAATCACTATTAACTGTTTGGTGGTCTGTTAAGATAAATCAGAGAATTAAGAAGATTATACAAAGATACTGATATCAATAACTCAGTAAAATGCATCACATCAATATGAACTATATCAAGCAGAAATTGATAAAGATATATAAAGAATGGTTGCTGGAATTGGGTTTGCCTAGTCTGATGGAAAGAAGGACTAAGGGTGACATGATAGCAGTCTTCCAATATTTCAGGGGTTGCCACAAAGAAGAGGGAGTCAAGCTATTCTCCAAAGCAGCTGAGGGCAGGACAAGAAGCAATGAGTGGAAACTAATCAAGGAGAGAAGAAACCTAGAACTAAGGAGAAATTTCCTGACAAAACAATTAATCAGTGGAACAACTTGCCTCNAGAACAATTAATCAGTGGAACAACTTGCCTCCAAAAGTTGTGAATGCTCCAACACTGGAAGTTTTTAAGAAGAGATTGCCTAAGCAGGGGGTTAGAAGACTAGAAGACCTCCAAGGTCCCTTTCAACTCTGATATTCTATTATATTCCATATGACACACAAAATATTTTCAGTGCTCCCTTACCAATATTGTTGTTAAATGCATATAACATAAAGATAGTATCAATCCAAGTATTAAGAACTGGGATCAAACTTATTCTTCAAAATGTATTGCTCAAAGTATTTTAAAAGGAAAGAAATATTCTCCCCAAAATCTATCTTTTTAAAATGTATTCTAACCGTCAACCCTTTGCTTAACAATATAGGTAATCTAAATGGACTGTTACTTCTCATATATTTAAACAGATGAATCACCTAGATATTTTTACACTGAAATGATTTTAAACTTCTGAATGTTATTCACAGTGCATTTTATTTGAATATATTCTAAAAAAAACCCACAAATGTGTTTTAATGATTTACATTCATATGACAAATTGATCAATTTGTCTGTTTCACCTGGATTTATTGGGTTTTCAAGATAAAACACAATTCGGTCTGAAATTAAACAGAACCAAATTAAAATTCCCCAATTAGGTATTTACAATAATTTATAAGCTATCTAATAAGAGTTTATGAGTATTCTGACACTTCAGTGGTCTGCAAAAAAAGCAGACATATTGACAAAAAATAAAAAAGTTACTTCTATTTTTCAAAATATGGCAATAAGAAGAAGAGAATGTGAATGAAAAATGTCACTACACATTTTAATTGCATTGCTTTGGATAAGACATACTCAATTTTGTATTCAGTAATGTTTTGCTTACTCTATTCTATGCTTTTTATTAAATCTAGCAAAAAAGAAAAAAGAAAGCCAATGGCTCCCCTTCACTAATTGGTTTAAAGCTGCCAAGATTCATTCCACTTGATGGTTTTGTCACTGCAAAAGTTTTAAATTATCACTTTGCAATCAAAAGTAGAAATCAAAAGCCAAAACTTGTTTCATATTTAGTGCTGAATTGGACTATATGTTTTTCAACTGATTTAAAGTAATTATTTTCTAAACTCTCGAATCAGGTTCTGAATCTGATCTTGTGCACATCTAAGACTTTAAGATTCAGTATAATAATGGAGGTTTAACCTAATTTAAGCAAGAATGGTCCCATAGATACAAACTGCATGTAAAATATCATTGATTTCAGTCTGGCTTCTAAAAGGGCTTAAATGATACATTTGTTATTTTAGCAGATATACAAAATAGGGGAAGTTTAAAACCCAATAGTTCTTTTTCCTTATTTTAAATGACTTATTTGCATTTTTCTTGTTAAATTGGTTTCTGCTTGTACTTTTTTTTTTATTCACATGCTATGTGGTTGTCTGTGTGCGTGTGTATGTATGTATGTGTGTGTGTTTGAATGAAGCAATTATACTGTGGAGATTTCCATACTAACTAGCTAACTCAAGATCAAAATCTTTATTACATAACAAATACTTTGCTGCAGCCTTTTTTTTCTGATATATTCAAATTTATTTGAAAAATTCAAGAAATGTTTCTGTTATCTTAGTGAAAAAAATGTCAATTTTAATTAATACTGTACAAGTATTATACCAAACAATATAATAATATACTAAGATTTACAGTAATAATATAAAAACAGGAAAAAAAATCAAATTCAGTAATGCTGTCTTTGCCAAATGATGTTGACAAAAACATGGGAACTGGAACTGCGTTTTCTAAAGTTATTGATTAATGTAATGCAATCTTAATTCGATTTCTTAAATTAAGTCAAGCTATGTTCAATGGGAATTATATAAAGGAAATGTATAAACATGCAACTTTAACATAGGTGGAATATTATTTTGGACAAGTAATCAGTAGACAACTACACTTATTTCTGCAACTAGCAGAAACTGTCATTGCTAATACATTTAACATGACACATTTTATTATTAAATAGAGGTAACTCAAAAAGTTCAGAAGAAACATGATTTCGTGATGAGATTTTGTTCCACTTATTAAAATGTGTTGTTAGAAGAAAGTACAGTAACAATGCTTTACCTCAGGAATGTGATTTGCCTTATTTCTAACCAGTTTGGGATTCAAATTAACAGTGAATAATGATTTCATCTATTTTGATTTGGGGTAAATCATTACCATAAATATCCTTTGGTATTCACTTCTAAATAATTTGTTCTTTATATTCATTATGACTTTCTCTACTTTTAGTCAATCTCCAATTCAACTGAATATCCTATTTGAAACCCAGTATGGGTAAATGAAAGGTAAGATTTATCAGTAATTCTTTTTCTTGACAACATTTAAAGGTAATCCTTGCTTAACAACTACTTGTTTAGTGACCATTCAAAGTGAATGGACAGTAGTTACTAATAGTTCTCAAAGTTATGGCCATTGCAGGGGATCAAAATTTGGTGTTTGGCCACATTTATGTCTGCAACATGTACATCTTCCCCATCAATCTCTTCCCTTTGGGCTGCCCTGTACTCTGCCACAAGCTGCCTATACCACCCCTCGTCTCCAGCTGATCTCTGCTGTCTTCTTTCTCCCACTGTGGCCATAATCCAGGCACTGGATGAGGGCGCAGCTCCAGGATGTGCTTACCAAGTGCAGGAGGACAGTAGACCCTTGTCTGCCAAAGGGAGCTTGCTAGGTCTGGCTGAGGAAGTGGCAGTGAAAACAGAGCTGGCAGTTCATACAGGACTGGAGAAACGTGAAACCTCACCTAATGACTGCAACTGGACTACTAGAACTGCAGCATGATCCCCTGATACTTTATGTAATAATTGCTTCCCTTAGCAATGGAAATTCTGCTTCAAATTCTGTTCGTTTAAGTGATAGTCTACAGATAGTCCTCGACTTACAACCATTTCTTTAGTGATCGTTTGAAGTTACAATGACACTGAAAAAAGTGACTTATATCTGGTTTTTATACCTATGACTCTTGCAGCAGCCTCATGGTCACTTAATCAAAATTCAGATGCTTAGCAATTGGTTCATGTTTATGACAATTGCACTGACCTGGGGTCATGTGATTACCTTTTGCGATCTTCTGACAACCAAAGTTGAGCAGGGATTTGAACTAGAAGATCTCCAAGTCCCTTTCCAGCTCTATTTTGACTGATTGATTAAAGTCAATGGAGAAGCCAGATTTACAACAACCATGTTACTAACTTAACAACTGCAGGGATTCACTTAACAACTGTGGCAAATAAAGTCATAAAGGGGGAAAACTTATTTAACTGTCTCACTTATCAACAGAAATTTTGGGCTCAATTGTGTTCATAAGCCAAGGATTTCCTGTATATTTTAATACTTTAAAATACTTAATGATCGATTCTCATCATACATCTTTAAAAAAATAATAGCCAAAAATATAAAATTAATCACAAATGGACAGAACTTATAGAACTTGGTTTGAAATTTTAAAAATGGCTGTTTGCTTTCCCCACCCTTTGCTATCTATTACTACGATGAAAATGTTAAGATTTAAAAAAATCTTGCACATTTTAATCAATTTTTCAGAACATTTACTTTGAATGTTGCCAGTATTAAATATGGGGAAGGGACAAAAAGTTCTACCTGTAATGTAAAATGAGCCATCATCTTTCCTCTCTATCATAAGTAAATCAATATACACAGTTACTGGGACTGATTCAGGAGCAGATAAACTATCACGAGGACTATCATCCTAGAAAACACAAGATATAAAAACTGTTAACATGTGTTAAGGCTAAATTCTGCATGCAGAAGTATTTTCTGGCAATAAAGTAACTTTCAAGTGACAAGGTATGTAAGAACTTAAGATTATGTAGGAACATTAAAAGTGTGATTAGATGGCACAACGAATTTGGTTACAGAAGCGCTCTGTATATGCAAAGCAGCAGAATAATTTTACCAATAAAAGGGAGTAAAGAGGATAAGGAGGTTAAATACTACTACTACTATTACAGTCTATATAGTAGATATATCTAGATATATCTACTATAGATATCTATCTGTCTAGCTAGCTATTATTGAGAGTGGTTATATGGCTACATCTGAAGAGTGATAAGTCTTAAATACATCACAATTAAACCACTGCTGTTTAATATTTTAAATATGAGATAAATATGTCAGCCAGTTTATATCTAACAACAGTTATTAAAAATGTACACATATTGGTTTCAATTATGGGAACTATTAAGTAATTTTTTTAGTTTCTATAAAAGTTGGCTTATTCATATAGTGAATACAAACTCCAAACAAATACAGTATCAAGCTCACTGAAAATGACATACTTTTATGTTGATTTTTGTATTAGAAATTTTTACATTCATAGGCATCACTTCTGCAAGCATGTCATCTTCCAAGAAACGCTGAATGTTCATAAGTGAAGAAGTTAGGAAATCAGCAGTAAAATCTTCTACATGACATTGTAGAAACCCAGTTTTTTCAGATTGCAATGAATGTATTAAAGCACTGGGTCCACTTTCCCATCTTAGTCTTACTTCGGGAGTTGGCTTAATTGGCCCAGCTGCACATTTAGGATCTGAACCTGTTATAAAATTAAACATGGAATTAAGTTATAGGTTTAAACTTTATAGGTTGTTAAATGAATCAATATTTTTTTTCACATTTAAAATATATTTTATTTACAAAAAATTTAAAAAACACAAACATACAGTTATACAGAAATAAAAAAATGTGTAAATAGAACAATATACATATTTCTCTCTATTACATTTGATAACAGATTGGATATTTAACAATAAGCAATAAAATAAATAATAATTGGCAAGTACTCATCTCTTGTTGATTACATATCAATTAATAAATAACATGTTACACTACTATTTCTTTTGGATTATAACTATTATTTAATTAATGAAACCTTCATGTTTATGTAATAGAAGGGAAGCTTGAGACCGCTATTATTATACATTCAATATATACAGCTATACATATGTTTCTTGGGTTCATTTATTCTATACACTCTTTTTCCTACACTCTACCCAACTGTACCATTTATCCCAAACCAGGTAGTACTCTGAGTCTTCCTTCCCATTTAATTTAAGCATGAGCCTCTCCATTTTGGCACATTCATAGCTTTTTTGAATAATAATGTGTATTGGTGGTACGCTAGGCCTTTTCCAATATTGCACTAAAGAAATTCATGCCACTGTTAAGTGGATGATCAGGTATCTCACATTAGGAGAACAGTTCCCTTTGATCATTCCCAGGAGGAACAGTTCCGGTTTCCACTCTAATCCGCATTCAATAATTTCTTCTATCCATATTCTTATCCTTGTCCAATATTTCTTTTTTTAAAAAACATAAAACCATATTCCATTTTATGTACATACAGTGTGTCAGTTGGTTACAAATCTTTTGTGCTATCCTTTTGTAGTCATTACTCATAATTTATATCAATTTTCACATTGTCAAACTAATATATGCTTATATATTTATCAGTTATTAATAATCCATGACTAAACTATTTATTCCATCATTTTATATGAGATATTCCAAATTTTATTTTAAAATTTATGTTTTACTTTCAACCAATGGTTATATATGTCCATATATATAAATATATATAATATATATAAAAATATAATTTTGTTTTCTTAAGTTTTCGCGGGTACTTATATGTATGCTGTTCAGCTTCCTTCGGGTATTATCCCACATCATTGTAGTTGTGCTTTTAAAGTATTTGTAGCAACGTTTCGGCAGAACTTCATCTGCCTCATCAGGCTTCTGTATATTGAGGTTCGTTCTGTGAGTCAGCGCTATCACAGCCAATTTCAGTTTTAAATGTGAGGCTAGCCTACTGCTGGGCCAGACATGGTTTTTTCCTTTCATCCTGATTGGTGGGAGTCTTGGTCTGTGTTTATTGGTCTTGGAGGTTGCTGTGTTCTCTTGATTGGTGCTTTTTGAATTTCTTCTGTCTTGTTTTGCTTGGCTTTGTTTGTGCTTGGCAACATTGTCATTCCTGTATTGGAGGCTTTTTAGTGACAAGCCTGGCTCCGAGTAAAAGGAACAGGCTATCATTTGTTAGGAAGCTAGGTTTCATCTGGGTGCGCTGGTTGGGGTGGTTTGAGCTGGAAGGTATGCGGGGGAGTCTGTGCCCAGGTGTTTGCCTTGGCTCTGTGGTGTTGAGATTTTTTTGTTTAGAGAGTGCAGGCTTTCAAAATGATTGACAGTCTGGTGGAATCAGTCTCTTTCTTATTCATTGCTTTCAGGTCTTTTTTCAATCCTTCTATTGGCTTCTCTGGTAAATTCTGGGCTGGGGTTTTTATAGTGGCTAGGGTTTTGGTATGCCATTGAAGCTGATGATGCATGATTGGCTTTCATGTGTTGGGACTAGTTGAAGAGGAGTGTTCAGCTTTTTTACTCATTTTTGTGTTCATCCAGGCGGTACTTATTCTCTATTGGTCTGCCAATGTATGTAAGCTGGGCATGGTGCACAGGGGACTTCATATATGCCTTCGGTTTCCAGCCTTGGTTTTCCAGGTCAATTTTATCTTTGGGGTTTCTAAGGATGACTGCTATTTTTTTGTCTGTTTTGAAGGCAGTGTTGATGTGATGCCTGTGTATTATCTTACTGATTTTGTCTATAGTACCTCTTATGTAAGGTATAATTACATAAAAATGTAGTACCTCTTATGTAGCCCTACATAAGAGGTACTACAGACAAAATCAGTAAGATTTTAGCATTTTTGCAAAATTACCACCAAATTCCATCAAGTTAATCTGATGCTTCATAAAATCCCAATTTAGATTATCAAAGGTCTTTTGCGCGCCCAGGAAAACAAGGGCCACTTGGTTTCCTGGGTTCATAAAATTCTAGTATATCTATTATCGTTCTCGTATTATACCTAATCTGCCTCATGGGAAGGAATCCATTTTGATCAGGGTGAAATTTGTTGTTAAGCACTTTCTTTAATCTTTTTGCCATTACAGTCATAAAGATTTTATAATCTGAATTTAGAAGGGATAATTCTTTATTTGATTGGCATCTGCACCGTCTTTGGGGATCAGTGTTATATAAGCTTCCTTCCATGATTCAAGAATTTTAGCTTCCAGTAATACTTCATTGCAAATCTCTAGCAACACATTTTCTCCTATCTCTTTGTATAACTCACTTGGGAATCCATCTGGGCCTGGTGCTTTATTGCTTTTTTGTTTTTTAATTGCCTCTTTTAATTCACTTAATTCACTTTCTTTGTTTAGTAACTCTTTTTTGTCCTCTGGTAATGGGTATAAAGCTCCTTTCAAATATTCTTCTATTTTGTTTAGGTCGACCGTATCTTGCTTTTATAAGTTCTCAAAATACTGTCTTACAATTACCTTCTTTTTTTCCAAATCAGTCTCTATTATTCCATTTTTGTCCTCTAATTGGTATATCATTCTTTTTTTATTTTCTTTTTTCAATTGGTATGCTAGCCACCTACCAGGTTTATTTGTGTGTTCAAAATAATTTTGTTTTGTATATTGTAGCTTCCTGATTAGTTCCTCCTGGTCTAAAATGTTCATTTCATGCTTAGCTGGTGCCAGCTCGTTTCTAATTTGCTAATCTCCCGAGTTTCCATTTGTCTATTTTCCAAATCTTCTATTTTTTTGTTAGGGTATTTTGTTTTTCCCATCTTTTTTATTTCTATTTACTGTATATGCTATAGATATTCCCCTTAAATATACTTTTGTTGTGTCCCAGAGATTCTGTAATGAGGTATCCTGTTTTTTATTAAATTTAAAAAAGCCAATTAATTCTTCCCTAATTTTTTGGATGTAGCTTTTTTCTTTCAGTAATTGCAAGTTAAGTGTCCATCTGCTTTTCTTGTGGGTTCGATCTTTCCAAGCTATCTGTAACGGATTGTGATCTGCCCAGATGTTAGTTAAAAATCTTAATATTCTGAATCTTCTTAAATAAGTCACTGTTTCCCATGCCATATCTAATCTAGACCATGATTTATGCAGGTTGAAGTAGAAAGTGAACTGAGTCACCCCTGGGTTCAACTTCCTTCATGCATCCACTTGTTCTAATTCTTTGGCCATCTCAAAAATCTCTTGGGCAATATATTCCTTTATTTTTTCATGTTTTTGTTCACATGCATAGTCTTGATTGTTATTTGTAATTGCATTGTAATCTCCAAATATACCAATTCTTGGGTTGCCAATTTCTATCCATTTCTCATATAAAATTTTATAAAATTAATTCTGATTTTTATTAGGGGCATATATCCCAATAGCATGTTTTTATTTTGTATGACTACCTCTACCATTAATATTCTCCCCACTATCATTATAGATCAATTTTGAAGTTATTTCCTCTTTAATGTATAATACAACTTCTATTTTTTTCTTCTGCCAATATTGTGTATATTTTCCCCAATTTTTTATTTTGTAAGTGTCTATGATCCTGTATTTTAATATGAGCCTCTTGGAGACAAATTATATCAGCTCTCTGTTTCTCTGATTTAAAAAATATTCTCTTCCTCTTAGATGGGTCATTCAATCCATTGATATTCATAGATATTAGTTTCATTCCTCTTTCCATTTACCCACTTATTTCTATCCCTCGTTAGTTCTAGTTGTTGTTTGACTCCTAGTTCTTACTCCTATCTCTTCTCGGGCAGTTATTTCTTCACCTCTTTCCTTTTCTCTCTCTCTCCCTCCTCTAGTTTTAGGTTGTGATTGTTCTTGGCTTGAAGTCTCGGGCTCGTCTCTGCTAATCAATTCCTCTTCTGTTCCCCCTATTTGTTCAAAAAAATCTTGTGCCTTGGTTAAACTGTCTATTTTCACTCTCTTCTCCTTCCATGTTACCCTCTGGAGTGATCCATCTAAAAGAAATGCTTTTTTTGTTAAGATAGTTAGTGAGGAATGGGTAATCCTCCCTCTGCTCACGGACTCTTCTTGGAACCTGTTTCAGCACAATCACTTCTCTACCTTTATACTTTGTTTCTTCCCATGAGATCCTGTAAATTATATCCTTAACTCGCCTCCTAGCAAGCCTGATATGAACTTCCCGAGGAAGTCTGTGCCATCTTGCATAGCTTGTGTGAACTCTGTACACATCATCCAATTCATTTACTATCTCATTTTTATCTGTTTGTATGAGTTCTGCTTGTATTTCAGCCATTACCAGTGCTACATTTTCTTCTCTATCTTCCTCAACATTTTGAAAACTGAGGTACTAGGAGGCTCTGTCCATCTCAAGATGGATTAAGGTCTCTTCCGTTTCTTTGTTCTGATCTGTAATTTTTTGTTCCATATGTTCAAATTTCTTCTCTGTTTGGTTGGCTTGTTCTTCAATTATTCTAATCTTTTCTTCATTTAACCTAATGGGTTCCTGAATCTGGCCTATTTTTCCATCCAAGTTCCTGATTTCAATTTTCATTTTCCCTATTTCATTCTTTAATTCTGTTTTCATTGTTTCTCTATCAGCTCTACTTTCAGTATAGTTTTTTAACATTGACTCCTGTAGTGCCAACATTGTTCCTTGAATTGCCAACAAGGGAGCTTGAATCAATTGGGTGCCAGTTGAAGTGTTGGGTTTCTCCCGGGCCAACATCCCTTTGATCATTCGTTGGGTCAATGTCGTGGACTAGGTAGTGCTACTGTTGGTACGGATTTTCTCCCAATTTTCGTGATAGTGGCAGTGCTAACTAGTCATATCTTTAATAATTTTGTACTTTCATCCACTATTCTAGTTATATTATCCCAAATAGTGTTACCAACTACCATCAACTTTATCAATAATTTAAGACTTTTAATTTTTTCTATTAATTAGAAATTTCTGTTGTTTAATTAATTAAAGTAATTTGTCACAGCTAGTTTTAAAAATTATTGCCAGTTAATCAACTATACACTCAATTTTTTAAAAGCAAATCAGTCGTTTTTAGTCTAGCTTCTCAATTAGAAATAAATTAGCATGTTAATAAATCTTAATAAATGTGGTTTGATGTCAAGTCTCAAATAAGCTAATAGTTAATCAGGTTAATCAAATAAGTAAGTATCCTACAATATTATAGCCAGATGCAAATATTTAAGTTTGTCATAATACTTCATCTATTGCTCTTCGAAACAAATTATAAAATTCAGAATTCAAATTGACAATTCTTAAAACTTAATAGTCCACAATATCCAACAAAGAGAGGGGATAAGAAAGAGAAAGAAAGAGCAGTTGTTTAAATTTTCAGTATACTGATCATTATACAAGTTCATTAGTCTACCCTAAATCAAATACACTGCTCAAAAAAATAAAGGGAACACAAAAATAAGACATCCTAGATCTGAATGAATGAAATAATCTTATCAAACACTTTGTTCATTACATAGTTGAATGTGCTGACAACAAAATCACACAATAATTATCAATAGAAATAAAATTTAGCAACCCATGGAGGTCTGGATTTGGAGTTACACTCAAATTAAAGTCGAAAAAAACACTACAGGCTGATCCAACTTTGATAAAATGTCCTTAAAACAAGTCAAAATGAGGGTCAGTAGTGTGTGTATGACCACGTGCCTGTATGACCTCCCTACAACACCTGGGCATGCTCCTGATGAGGTGGCGGATGGTCTCCTGAGGGAACTCCTCCCACACCTGGATTAAAGCATCCCCAACTCCTGGACAGTCTGTGGTGCAACGTGGCGTTGGTAGATGGAGCGAGACATGATGTCCCAGATGTGCTCA
>BHFT01036008.1:1688-19160 GCA_004320025.1 Laticauda laticaudata | reverse complement strand
ACCCAGGCTACTTGTACGAGAAACTCCTTGGCCAGGAGCTATGTATTGTTCGGCCAGAATGGATAAGGATATTGAAAATGGTTGAAACATGCCAGGAAATGTCAAAGATCCCGACTTGCACCCCCTTTCAGCACTTGTATACTAGCCAGGGAGACACGAGGGGGCCCTGGTCAAGAACCCACATAGAGATTTCACGGATTCCAACAAAAGGAACATACACTTCTAATCATAGATAGACGCTTACTCCAGTTTGGCTAGAAGTAAGCGTCATGAACTCTACAACCACAGAAAGCTGTTAATTAAACAACTACAGGAAATGTTTCACCAACACATGAGTTACCGGACTTGCTCGTCTTCTCAACGAAAAATATAACGGCCGCAGTTTACTGCACCTAACCTTTGAAAAAATTCCTCACCGAACAGCATAAGACATTGCCTGGACAGCGCTGGGCCACCGGCTACAACGGGAGGGCAGTACGCATGGTCCGGGTTATTACCAAAGAAACGTTGAGAAAAATGGACTCAGGGACATACAGAAAAAATTTGAAAAAATGCCGTCACCATTACAAACATAACACTGAGTTCTGACGACATAATAAAAGCCCAGCAGAATTACTAATGGGCAGAAAATTAAGATCACAATTAGATAGGTTACACCCAACATACAGCTCTGAAAAACCAACAGACTCCTCCAGCAGATACCATATATGAATAGATACATGGATACCTTATTAGCACTCTTATTTGTTTGTAATTGCTTGGAAATGATGATTAAAGTGGGATTATATGAAATGATGTAGCCAAAATCTAAAGCAACCAAATCATTCTGAAGATGCCCCATAATTTTATTAGTGTGCAAAAAGCAATGATACACCATAAAGATATCATCAAGGTGTGGTTGAAGATGACAATGGGAGGTCCACGTAGTTTTCCTAATTACAACATAGAAGCAATTTGCCATGGAGTTCTTGAATGTTTTGCTGACTTCTCAGTGTGGCTTACTTACAGTTTGGTGTTTCCTGATGATCTCCTCTCCAAGAACACAGTCCTGTCTCCTTAGTTTTCCAAGCTCAACCAAGGTTATCTAAGTGCTGCCACCTAGCCAGTTAATATGGCACTATATCCCACATCACAATTCCATAATGTTCATCCTTATATGGCTCAGTCCAAATAAGTTCAAATTCAGTAGCGTTTGCTCCCTAGAAAATGTGTCAATTTCATTTAAAAAATAGTTCAGGCGAGCTTTCATTTGTTTCCTGTTGTTTTGCATTAGAATTAATCTGCTGCTGTGCAATTAGCATATTCCTAATTTGTTTCCTTAAGCATATGTAGTTTGGTTTTATGAGTTTTTCCCAGACCATGCTCCTAAACAGAACTTTCCCCCCATATTTTTCTTTTATTTTATACATCCTTGTAAAATGTGATTTATTTCTTCATCAGTTTGATTATTGGTCCTTGATAGTGTTCTACTATGGTAAACTTTAATTCTGCACAATACTGAACATCACCATATAAATGTTCTTTCAGAATATTTTTTCTTTTATTAAAAGATATAAGCTGATGAATTAGCTTGGGTAAGAAAGAGGTACATTTTGTGGGAAGCCACACCCCCTTCCTAAGTAGAATGAAATATTTTGAGGAATATTTTAAAAAGGCAGGATAAAATATTTCCCCTAAAAGAGAAATAAAAAAATCTTAAGGGAGGCAGAAACTCAGAGCCACAGCTTCCTGCCCCCAGCAGATATTTTGTGCCCATTAAGAAAGACTGGGCCAGACTACCTACAAAACAAAAGATGTTCAGCTTCAGGGTAAAGGGATTAAGACATGACCCTTTGGGACATAATAGGATTAACCCACTAAGACATAGAGCTCACTACATTGCACAGTCTCCAAGGACATTGCATCACCCTCAGAAACTTCAACCAAACTTCTCACATAGGGCCAGCTGTGACCCCTAAATAACCCTTACATGGCCCTGTGAGAGTCTGATAACAGCCAATAGAATACATGTTCTTGCACAGGAACAGGAAGCTCAAGTGCAAAGCCCAAGAGAAGGTATAAAAACCCCTCACTCTCAACTCCATGTGGTCAGCTGCAGCAGAACATAGGACTGCTGGTAGTTTTGCTTCATCATGAAACCATCTTTCCAAGCAGTGTCCCTGTTTCCAGTGTCTTTCTCCCAGCTTGGGACTGAACCATATTGATATTTCTTCCAACAATACTTTGCATCCAAATCTGTATTTGTGAAGAAGCTGACCAAGAATTAAGCTGCTCCTAGGAAATAAATTATTGAATCGTAATGACTTATTTGAATTATTTTATTTGTACAACAGTCCTTTGCTCATAATTTATTGCCAGTAATACAGTTTAGTCATTTTAAATTCTGACTGTGAAGGACTAATTGCCTCCCATTTTTAAATAGTAATTATTAAGATCTACCAGATCTTGTTCTAGTCCCAAATGTGCTTTTCCAAAGGGCAACTGGACATTTGGTGTTGTTTTTTTTCCTTAGATGAGAAGCAAAACATTTTCAAGAAAATCCAATTGCCTTTAGAAAAGGATTTGGGGACAACTATGACTTGGATGATTGAGAATTTCTATAGACAATCTTGTTCTAGACTTAAACATTAATTTCTGCTCTCCTAACCTGAACATTACCCTCTATATAAGTTACCAATTCCTCACACTGACTGACTACAATGATTTGAGGAATCCCAAATGCGAATGATCTGAGGAATTCCTAATTGACAAGAGAAATGTGTTCCTTTCCCTCTCAATTACCCCATCCCCTAGTTTTCAGTTGTACTAGTTTACCTCAAAGTAAGATCCGGGAAAGATCAGAGGGTCACTCCATTTTGTTTAAAATAAAGAAATAAATGGGTCTTTCTCATAAATGGCAATAAAGCAGAGGTGGTATTCAGCAGATTCTGACCAGTTCTGGAGAACTGATAGCGGACATTTTGAATAGTTTGGAGAACCGGCAAATACCGTCTCTCACTGGCCCTGCCCCCATCTCTTCTCTGCTTCCTGAGTCCCAGCAGATCAGCTGGGTCTTCTTCTGTTGCCCTGCACAGGAGAATAAAACTGGAAAGCAGGTTAGTGGGGTGAGGTGAGGAGGGAATGGGATTTTTCATTAACCTTCCTCTGGAGTGAGGTGGGAATGGAGATTTTACAGTATCCTTTTCCTGCCATGCCCACCAAGCTACACCCACCAAGTCACATCACGCCCACCAAGCTATGCCCACAGAACTGGTAGTAAATTTTTTTGAATCCCACCACTGCAATAAAGGGTCTTCCTTCAGTCCTTGGGGCAACAGAAAAATATGCCAGATACATTACAATGTCTACAATGGGGGTCCTATTTGGCCTGATTTACAAAACCAGGGATTGCTGATAATCTCACCATTTTAAGGAGGAACTAGTTAAGGAAAGTGATTGGTGGGTTTCTCCAGGTTTTTTTGGGGGGGCACTCTTAGCAGAAGTCACCAGCAGGTACGAAAATATCCACCAATTGCTCTACTTAACAGGAGGTGAGATGTGTTTTGACAGATAACTAGATCAGTGGGTTTAGCCATCTGTCAAATGTTGTTCTGCTTTTGTGGTAGTGTTTTGTACGGGTGTGTTTAAAGTCAGCATGAGTTTATGCAATTTCAGATTAGTACTATTCTGTAACAACATTGTACCAACATAGAGCTTTTCTGACAGAAAGAGAAATTTGTCTCTCTATATAATTTCCAAAGTGGCTGACTGCTTACAAGATGGAAGGGGAAAGATGGGATATGGAAAGATTTTCTGATAAATTTTGATGGCTGGAACCGCTACAGATTGCTACAAACAACAATAACGAGAGAGCACAATACTGACAAATCAAATGATGAAGGCAAAGTATGCCTCTGTCTTTCTTCTGCCGTTAAATATACATTGGCTCCTCCTTTTCCTCTGGAGCCAAAGATTTTGGAGGGAAATAAGAAAGTTCAGTCATGGGTTTAAACTGAGGAGCAGGAAGCTAAGCTCACCAGTAAAAGCCTTTCTACGGTATCTAATTTATTACCATGTGACTGAAAAAGCTATGCTGGCTGGAAACAGCATTTTTTCTTCCATTATTGCCGACCTTGCAACTCTTCTCAATTTCTCTGCTTTGCTAATACCCATACAACTGAGAGAATGTTGTTGTTTTTTAAATGGGTCTAGCACTCTCTCCAAAGACTAGTGAGCCTGTATTAGTTATTAAGCCAGTCTGGCCTAATAGTTTAAGGCACTTGCTAGAAACTGGGAGATTTGAGTTCTAGTCCTGATGTATGCATGCAAATTGAACGGAACAGAAAAAAAAGTGTTGGAAGGGACCTTGGAGGTCTTCTAGTCTAACCCCCTGCTCAGACAAGGAAGCCCTGCCTGTACCATTTCAGACAAATGGCTGTCCAATTTCTTCTTAAAAGCTTCCAGTGTTGGAGCATTCACAACCTCTGGAGGTAAGTTCCAATAGCACTTAGACTTATATACTGCCCTATGGTGCTTTACAGCTCTCTAAACGCTATGATGAAAACAGTCAACTTTGAGCCAGTCAGGATCAAACTCCAGACTGTGGGCAGAGTTTGCATTCTAACTACTGCACCACACTGCCTCAGATAGATGATAGATAGAAAGAAAGAAAGAAAGATAGATAGATAGATAGATAGATAGATAGATAGATAGATAGATAAGAGACAGATAGAGACAGACAGACAGACAAGCAACTTGTATAACATCAGACAAATGTGAATTCAGAAATTGCCAGTTGGACATCAGAATGGCTTTTGCAAAAAGCCACTCTCTCATGCAGTTCCAGCCAAAAGGGCAACAGAGGGCAGTTCTTAGCAGCAACTGTTTTAGAAAAGTCTGTCTAATGTGGCTAATCCTAGTCCTTGAAAGTGTCATCAGCAGCATGATTGATGTAATGTTGTATATCATGTTCATGACAAGCCTTCTATTAGAAGAGGAAGAAAGAAAAATGTTACATTTAAACTGAAGCAGCTAAAGAGGCTACGGAGTGGGGAGGAGAGGAAGGTCCTCTCATGAGAACATGCCTTTTAAGAATGATTAGCAATGAGGTATCCTCATTTTACAAGTAGAGCCACATAAAGATGAGATACACATAAAGACGTACAATGGGGACAAAGGTATACCAGTGGGAATAAGCCCTTACTTATTCTTCTAGCCTGGAAATCAGATCTTATTTAAGTCAATAATTTCACTAAGATGCTTACAACTGAAGATAAGACCTTTACCATTTGTTTACAACTGGTTGGTGTAATGCTGAAATTAAACAGGGAGCCATTTCTCTTTCTTTCTTACCTACTTGGGAGCTCTTAATCATGAATGCCTTCTCTGAGCACCCTCAGCTAATCTTTGCACAGCTCCAGTTATGCAGCAGAGACTTTTAAAATGTCACAGCCATCTGAACAATGATCCAGTGCTTACTGGTGTATGAACTCTTGTTCACCAGAGTCTGCGGAGGGATATTTTATAGCTTTACACATCCTGGTGATTTATGTTCAGCTTTGCCCTAGCAATATGCTAATAAATTTAACAAGACCTCTCAAAGACCCTCAGCCTTCACGTAAAATGAAGCTCGGTGCAAGGTGAGATGTCGCTGTGATGGGGAGGAGGAAAATTCGCCCCCACCCCCGAAAATGGGAAAGCACAATTCACTAAACCGCAATGCAGCCAGTTCATGGCTGATGGGGCAATCACAGGAATCAAGAAAGTTATTCATTTATTGCTGTATGGCCTCATATTCCTACACCTACTAGATATGACTTCTGCTGAAATCAAGATGCATCTCTAATAAACTACAAGTAAGGCTGCTCAAGTTTACTTCCCAGCTTTAAAGAGTGGGTTTCAGTGAATACCCTCCCCCCCCCACAGGTATAAATATGAAAAATGGTTGGAACAGACCTTCCATACGTTTACTGGCACCAACCAGGACTCCAGGCCTAAACATATAGACTCAGAGGTGACCTAGGCTGAGATCCATGAACCCTATTCCCATGTCAAGTTGCATAGAAGTTGAATCCCTGCTGAGCCAAGGTAGAATCGGCTTTCTAGCTAAACAGCACTGGGTCCAGCAAGATTCCTATTCCAGCAAGTGGGTCTGAGACTTACCTCCAGGGACAAGAATAAAGCAAAGGCCAGTTCAAATCTGGATAGTTGAACCATCAAGCCTTAATTAGCAGGAACACTCTGAGATGGCCAGTNAAGGCCAGTTCAAATCTGGATAGTTGAACCAACAAGCCTTAATTAGCAGGAACACTCTGAGATGGCCAGTAACATGTTCCATCTTGAAAAGGTGTGTGGATTACTGCCTCCCCACACAGCAATTAATAGGGATAAAGGGATGGTGGGAGGCATCACAATTAGGAATACCTGAACTCAGAGAAAGAAGATTGAGTTTAAGGGAAAGGCTCAGAAATCTTTCCTGTAAAATTTCTTTATATATACAGAGAGAGAGACGAGGGGGGGGGGGAGAGAGAATGAGAATAAAGACATGGAGATAAGCGCAGGTAGATTAATTTCAAACTGAATAAAGTTATGGGAAAAGAGAAATTAGAAAGCATTTGTTTCCTACAGGTGCAGAAATGACATTTTCTTCTATTCTGCCTTCCCAAGCTTTGCTTTGCTTTTCCTTTCCTTTCCTTTCCTTTCCTTTCCTTTCCTTTCCTTTCCTTTCCTTTCCCCTTTTCTTCTTTTCTTTTCTTTTTTCTCTTTTCTCTTCTCTTTTCTTTTCCCTCCCTCGTTCTTTTCCCCAAAGTTGAATCTGGGGTCAGAAATTCTCATCGTAACCCCAGACTGGAATTCCAGATGGTGCGCTGAGGACTCGGAGCAAGTCTCAGTTCATCAATTTCATGTGCTCAAGTGTCTGCTCTGGCTATGGCCCCGACTCCATTCCCAACGTGGCATTAATGCAGAACAAATTGAGACATATCCTCTCGATAATTAGTTCCAGGATTGCCCAAGATTTACGGTAACATAATAGAGCAGCAAGTTCCACAAAGCGGGTTTCCCCGCTGGCCTCCTTCCGCCCAACCGGAGGAGGAGGAGGAGGAGGAGGAGGAGGAAAATCGGGGGCAAAATCCCCGGGCCAGAAGGACGCTCTGCAGCGCGGATACAGGAGCAGAAAGAGGGAGGGGCGGGTGCTTGGGTTCAGTAGCCCATGAGTGGGGTGGGGGGAGGTAAACATTTGTAGGGGGAGACCGAGAAAGCCTTCTTTGGGGCAGAACGGGTCGTGAAGGAGATCGGAACCCATTCAACGCCAGGGCTGCGCGCAAATCGTACGGGAAAGGTCGCTATTTTATTGAAACGGCTGCGAATANAAAGCCTTCTTTGGGGCAGAACGGGTCGTGAAGGAGATCGGAACCCATTCAACGCCAGGGCTGCGCGCAAATCATACGGGAAAGGTCGCTATTTTATTGAAACGGCTGCGAATATGAATGCAAACTCCCCGACTAGCTTAGGGAACAGAAGCACAAAATCGGTGGAGAGAAGGGATTCCTAAACTTTGTCCCTCCACGCCTCCCGTTCGCGGCGGTGTCATCTTATTAAGTGCACACCTCCTCTAAAAAGCCAAACATCAAAGTGAACAACTGAAAGAATACCGCGAAGCGTCGGTAAGAGTGGATTTATTAGAATAATGCGATTATTATAACAGAGGGATAAAATAGCATTGTCATAACAGAGGGATGGAATCAATATCACCTGAAGTATTAGTATCCCTTGATAAAATTTTAGTCCGACCACACTTAGAATACTGCATTCATTCATCTAAAAAAGTAGAGATTCTGGAAAGAATCCAGAAAAGAGCAATAAAGATGATCAGGAGGCTGGAGGCTAAAACTTATGAAGAATGGCTGTTCTATTATTCTGATTAAAAAGTTCTTCAGTCCTCTGTCAACACTTCACAGTTTGGAAAATCCCGTTTCATTAAGAGCCTCAAATACTGCTGAGGGTACGTCCCAGCTAGAAGACCATCACCGAAACATGAAGATTGTCTAGTAATTTTTGACTATGCCTCATTTGGCAAAGTATTCTGAAAATGCAGGAGCATCATAAAATTTGGACACACGCAGTGGAAGAGAAATCAATACTCAGGACTATTGTACTTGGACTTGAGTCCTACTGATCTTATAGGAATGGATTTTGAATAACATTGAATCATAATTCCAGTTATTTACTTTTAGTAGTGTTTGGGGAAATAAACGGTAGGAGCTTTGTCTCCTAACAAGATAGCTAAACATCTCCCAAACATCCAACATTCCCCATCTGATTAAATTGTAGGGTGGCACCACAGTTGACATGGAGACATTGAATAAAGGATACAATTTCAGTTTCAGGATGGTAGACATTTTTTTTTTTTGCAAGGCAAGCCACAAACATAGAACCTTAAAGAAAAGGCTAACTTATTATATACATCACAGTTCACTGAATCAAGTTCATAGTATAACACAGAGATGCTGTGAGGAGAAGAAAAGGAGGTGAATGAAAATAAGACCAAAAAAAAAACAAAGTTGCTTTAGAAATGGCAAACATAAGTCTGATAAAGTGAACGTTTTCACTTAACATAGTTAACCAGGTCAGGTAAATGCCTAATGACAGCCTATGCAGAACCCATTAAATTTGACTAACTTTACTCTTGAATATGCCTTTCTAATGAGTTAATACATTGCACAAAGCCAGCCTCTTTATTTTGTGGTTCAATGTATTGTGCAAACCCAAATGATAGATAACTTCAATAACCTGCTCAATTTATTTATGTATTAACTCAATTTACATGACCATCCATCTCTGGGCAGGTAACAGGAAATAAAAACAAGTGAAAACTTCCAAGAAAAAAAAAGTAACAAATATAGGGGCCAAGATGAAACATAATTAAGATATAGGTTGAACCACAGGCCCCGGTTCCTTCTCCAAACAAAATAGCAGAGATTGGTTTCTCTATTTTCTTTGAAACTGGGAGAAAAAATTTGCATTGGAGATGAAGTGCTAATTAGAAAGGACAAACTTGGGGCGAGGAAAAAAACCTAGTGAAGATGGCTAGGGGGGGAGCAGGACTGATAATTCTGTGCCTCCCAAAACATTCCCCACCAGATTCTCCGCTATTGTTCACTCCGGGGTTCAGTATAAAGATGACTTCACTTTCAAGGCTCCTAGGCAGTTATTTCTTTCTCCACCACCAGGTTATTCAAAACATTCCAACATTGTGCCTGTCCCATTGTCTTCATCTTATTGTGTTTATATTTATTGACTTACATGCCACCATTATTATTATTTTTATTATTTATTATATTATATTATTATTTTATTATTATTATTATTATTATTATTATTTGTTGTTGTTGTGTTGTTGTTGTTGTGTTGTTGTTATTATTATTATTATTATTTTATTATTATTATGATTATGATTTATTATTACTTATCCAAAAGCTCAATAGTTAACTCAATTAACTATACCCCCTACAAAACAATGGGGTGGGGCTGGGGCTGGGGTGGATTGAGAGAGTGGATTGAGCAAGTCACCAGTTGTGTCTTTTCATGGCTAAGGCTGGACTTGAACTCTCAGGCCTCAATTTTTTGGTGGCAAAGGTGGTTAGAGTGCAATACCGTACCGTACTTGTGTTACTGCTGGCTGATTGCCTGCAATGGCAGTTTCAAATCTCACCAGCTCAAGGCTGACTCAGCCTTCCATCACTTCCCAAAGTGGGGAAAATATGCTTGACTCTGTACATCGCTTAAGAGAGGGCTCTAAAGCACTGTGAAGCAGTATATAAGTGCTAAGTGGGCTTAGTGTCTTCAACTACAGACCAACTAGTTCTTGTCCCCAGTCTATGTGTGAAATGTCTTTGAATCATTTCTACTAGTAGCATTCAACAAGCATTTCCCCGTTCTGACACAATACGAAAATGCACTGACTTTGATGGAGGTTTAGATGTTTGCAGAGGAAGGCTCAAAAAATGGACAGCCACAACCATGTTACCAGAGCCCTTAACGTTATGTGTATGGGCAAAGATCTGCCCATGTTGTGAGTTTTCATACACACACACACACACACACACCCCTGGTGAGCACTCCCAAATTGCAGTAATATGCAATAGAGGCAGGATTCACATTTTTTGTTTTGCTGATTCAAGACTGGGTGAAGACCATTTCAGGTCAGGTGGAACATACTATTTTTAAAGTGGAATAACATGGAACATATTATTTTTAAAATGAGACCATAATAGTGACATAATAGGCTGCATCTGAGCTCAATTGACTTCTATGGGGCCAGGAGAGGACATTTCTGTCATAAGTGCATGATTGTGTTCTGGTGACGCACATGAGGGGGACATGGCTTGAATTTGCAGGTCTATTCATCATTTCTCTCTAATTTTGGCACCCTCCAGATGGGTTAGTAGAAGGCCCATTGACTATCAGGTTCATTATCATGGCTCTGAATGATGGAAGTAGATGGCACCAGTTTGGCCATATAGGCTTATGCAGGGAATCCAGTGGGAGTTACCTATGAGTAGCTCTGCAAAGGATTGCATGGTTGGACTATTAGCAAAGCGTCAGAGTCTGGATCTTTGGGCACTTCTGAATTCTCCCAGCGAGATGAACGTGAATCCAGCCCCCTTCAGCTCCCTCCCATTTTTAATTGGTCAACATCTAGAGATTGGCAGAGTGCTGCTGTCCAATGGCATTCCTGCCCTGGGATCCTATCCTACATACTTGGGCGCTGGTTGAGGCCAAAGGGAGGTCATTGGGGCTATTTATTACTTTGTTAAGTTCCAGTGCTAAGGAGTTCACGAATCTTGACAGATAACTCGTCTCTTGTCTGTTTTTACAGTTGTACATTGCTGCTGAGGTTACAGAGGAAGCGGGAAGAGACGGGCTCAAAGTACTTTTAATTCCCTGGCGAGGATGAGCTAACAGAGCCCTCCCTCTCTCTTCCCCCCTCCCCCCTTTCTCTGCTTAGATGTTGATGACAGCATGCCAAAGTTTTTTTTTAAAGGAGTTTGGAGGGCACAGGGAATCCCTCTCCCTTCCAGCGCCTTTCTTTTGATCTCCCAATAATATACACAGATCAACTTGAGTGGTGATTTCAGTTTTTCAAGCATTCTTTTTACCCAGCTGTTTCCTTTCTTCTCCTTCTCCTTCTCCTTCTCCTTCTCCTTCTCCTTCTCCTTCTCCTTCTTCTTCCCCTTCCCCTCCTCCTCCTTCCCCTCCTCCTCCTTCTTCTTCTCCTCCTCCTTCTCCTCCTCCTTCTTCTCCTCCTCCTTCTCCTCCCCTTCTCCTTCTCCTCCTCCTCCTCCTCCTCCCTCTCCTTCTCCTCCTTCTCCTCCTCTTTCTCCTTCCCTTCTCCTCCTTCTCCTCCTCCTTCTCCTTCCCTCCTCCACCTCCTCCTTCTCCTTTTCCTTCTCCTTTTTGTTTTTGAGGTTCATGAGGGCTGCAAGGTTTATGTTAGAGGGCACCGTGCCTTGCATGCCTTGCGTGTGTCTGGCAATATTCTTTCAGTGGTAGCCTTGGCGAGGAGCTTCAGTGTGTGGCTTGGGTGCGCGCTGTTGCATTAGTTGTTTTATGGAAGAATTGTTTTCCAACCAGAGCTGTCAAAACAACCACCACGCTGGTCAAGAGCGAACTAGAAGAAGGTGTGGGGACTCTTCAGCTTGAAATTCATTTTNTTGGGTGCGCGCTGTTGCATTAGTTGTTTTATGGAAGAATTGTTTTCCAACCAGAGCTGTCAAAACAACCACCACGCTGGTCAAGAGCGAACTAGAAGAAGGTGTGGGGACTCTTCAGCTTGAAATTCATTTTAGAGCCCACAGGGCAAACCATCCATTCCAAACCCCATTTTGTGGCTTGGGGAAAAGATGGAAAAGATACCTTGGGGTACCTCTGTTCTCAGCAGGGTAACTTTAAAGCAGGTTGCATGAGTTTCATGTGAATTTCATGTGAAACGACTAGAGGTAGAGGATGTGGGTTTAGAAATAGGGAGTTCCACATGCATTCCNAAAAGATACCTTGGGGTACCTCTGTTCTCAGCAGGGTAACTTTAAAGCAGGTTGCATGAATTTCATGTGAATTTCATGTGAAACGACTAGAGGTAGAGGATGTGGGTTTAGAAACATGGTTTGGAGTATATACTGTATAGGGAGTTCCACATGCATTCCAGAGATCTGCTGCATAATTGATTACCTCAACAGTCTGGAGTTAAACACATATATTGCTTTTCTATCCTGCATTGCATTTCAAAGCTGAATCTTGTATAGCTAGTCGTCAAGTTATGACCCCAACTGAGCCCAACATTTCTGTTGTTAAGCGAGATGTTGGTTTAGTGACTTTTGCCCCATTTCATGACTTTTCTTGCCAGCCATTGTTAATGTGAATCACTGCAGTTGATAAGGTAGTAACCCGGTTGTTAAGGGAATCTGGCTTCTCCACTGATTTTGCTGCACCACAGCAATGGTGTCATAAATATGGAACCATTGTCGGGTGCCTGAATGTTGACCACATGATCATAGGGATGCTGCGAAGGTCATGAGGGTGAAAAAACGGTCATAAGTCACATTTTTCAGTGCTGTTGCAACTTTGAACAGTCACTAAATGAGCTGTTTTAAGTCTTTCTTTTCTTTCTTTCCTTCTCTCTTTCTTTTCTTCTTTCTTTCTTTCTTTCTTTTCTTTCTTTTCTTTCTTTCTTTCTTCTTCTTTCTTCTTTCTTTCTTTCTTGGGTATTGGGGAGAATGGGATGGCAAGATATAAAGCAAAGCTGGTCAGGGAAGAGTTTCCTCACTCTCTCTCTCTCTCTCCTCTTCCTGGAATAGACCGAGTAGCTAAACGTTGCTTTTTGCTGCAAAGCAGTTCTGGGGAACGGGAGGGTGGGGGTGGGGGGGGCGAGAGAAAGAGAGGCAATAATTTGGGTTAGTTATGCCTTAGTCTGACCGTCTCTCTCTCTGGAAGTTTCTGCTACCCCAGCCCTCATCCCGCCCCACCGCCGCTGGCTCCGCTGCTCCTGCCAGGCGGGCCCTTCAATTCCCTCCAAGCAATTCCCTCCAAGCTTGCTGGGTGACGGTTCGCGTCCGGCGGGGTGAGGAAAAAGCTGGCTGCCGGTGATTGATTTTCTTTCCTTAAGCTCCTGCCTGGGGCTGGTTCGCAGCTTTGTTTTTCTCCTGCTGCTGGCACTTTAAATAATCAAACTCTGAACGCAGTGAGAGAGCAGATCTTCCGTTTTCTTGCAGAGATTCACCAGCGAGGAATAAAGGATCTGAATAATCTCTCTCTCTCTCTCCCTCTCCCTCCCTTCCTCCTTCCCTCCTTCCCCCCCCCCCCATCCCCACATTTTGTTGCTGGCTTCCCTGGGCCTGTTAGCAAGGCCTAATAAAAGAGGAGAGACTCCGTCGCATTAGATGGGAAGGCGATTTCGCCTCTCCGACGAGCTGGTCAACCGGGCGGGGTCTCAAGTCGCCCAGAGGAGAAGAGAGTTTCAATCGGTCGGCACCTTCTTGCTTCCGTTCCCACGTTCATTAGCAAATGGGTGCTGTTCAGATCGGTGAGGCTGAAACCTCCCGGTCAAAGAAGGCCGATTTGCTTGCTGTGGCCTTCTAAAACAAAAGACAATTAAATGCACGAACAAGCGATGGGTTTTATCTTGATGTGGACATTCCCCAACTTTTGGCAGGAATTGGGTGACTGTTCTTGTGGCTATCGTTTCCAATGCAAAAGTTTCTCTTTTTCTTTTTATGGAAAAAAATAATAATCCTTGAACCTGTGGAGGTGGGAGAAAATTGATCGCAAGCACTAGTTCTGCTATTGCAGTTGGGATTTGAATTTTACTCACTTGTTGTCTGCTTTTCCTTTCAAAGAGTCCTGAGCACTTCTGACTTCTTCCCTAACCCAACTGGTGATAGATGGGGGGGGGGGGNGGGGGGGGAGGAGGACAATTGTCCTCCTATTGTCACGTTTCTGAGGAGAGGGGCCCGTTAGGCATGATTCACAACTGAGCCCTACAAGTCATCCCAACTATTTCCTTCCACAGAGCTCTGATAGACAGAAGCGGTTAACATGCTTGGTAGTTGGTTGTTTTTGTACCCTGCTCCTTCTTAGGGTGGAGGAAAGAATTATTCCCTTTTGAAAAAAAAAATGGAAAATGAAGAATTGCCATTTTCTAAAATGATAAATGCTAGTCCCATTTATAGGGGGGGGGGGTAAACAGGAAAAAGTTAACATGGGGTTAAAAGCAACAAGAGTTGCAGCTAAACCTTGTTACTCCCAAGGTGAATTTGAGGAAGAGATGATCTTGAAAATGAGTGGATTGGCAATCTGCAATGGGAAATCCTAGCCTTTCCAAATTATCTATAAAAGGTCTTTTAATGAGGACAATCTGAACAAAGTCTAAAACTTTTGAAATACCTTTACAAATGGGAAATCAAAAGCCCACAAGGTAGAGAGAGAGAGAGAGAGAAACAGCTAATAAGAGGTTGATGCAGGCCATCTCCAGATGGTACAACAGGGCTAGGCAACAGATGGAGTGAAGAATGCTTTCCTAACACCTGCCCTGAAATTAACCACCCTCTCAAAGTGACAGAATAGTGGGGTATTTTTATTTATGGGGAAAAAAAGGTTATGAATCTTTTGCTTCTCCAAAAGTAGCGCAGTGGTTTGGGATACCCATCAGCTGGAAAGCCTAACCAAAGTTGTCACCTCTCTAAATGTAAGTGGATTGCCAGAATCAACTTGATTGTCTATTTGTATTCAAGGTGATCAAATCTGAAGATAATTCATTCTGGATTAGAAAGCATTTTGCTTGTCAAGAGAATTAGAACCATTGGGCAGTGAAAAAATCTATACATTTAAAAAAAAATACATAACTTGAATAGATAAGAATTTTAAGCACAGGTGAAAAATAAGCTGTTTTACTCCTGTTATTGTGTTGTTCAGATCTGAATGAAATGTCTGAAACAAAGCCTGCTCAAAAAAATCAACTGTCAGAAATCAGGTGTCTCTTGTTATGTATTTCCAAACTACCCATACAGTTTTATAGAGTCAGAACCAGGCTCTGCAGTTATTATTTTTATTACTATTAGATTTACCTATAGAATTGGCAAGAGGGATATTTTCTAGCATTGGTTTCCATTTATCTACTCAAATGTACCAATTCCTTTCAAAATGTATGTCATCATCATGAGGAAAAATATGTCCCAAGTGCATCTTAAGGGCAAAATAATTTTTTTTAAAAAAAGCCCATTTTGCAATGTTAATAATTGCTTACTTAATTTTTTAGAATGACATAGACTTCACGGACTGCTTTATTTTCGCAACCTTTCTCTGAATTGACTACCTTGCATCAACCAAAGGTATCTCATTTTACTTTTAGTTTTACAAATGTCTATAAATTTGACATTCTGCATTGTGCTATTAAAGAAATACTCAGACTGAAATTTTAGAGGTTGCCCTTTTCATGTACCAAGTAACCCGGGCCCCTTGGGAGCCCTGCGTTAACTAGGCTCTTTAATACTTGCTGAAAAATTCCAAGTGACATTAGAAGAGTGATTTGCAACATTTTGCTTCCTCTCCTGTAACATACACCAGCAAGTTTATTGCACTAAATTTCATCTGTTAAGAGCTGTCATCAGAGCCAGATGTCAGAAACAACTGAGGCTGCCATCTTGAGGCTGCGAGAGCATGTAAGGTACTTAAAACTCCATCTGCCTCCATCGGGTTTAACAGTTGGAACTTTTAGCACAGGTGTAGTCTGGCAATCTTGGATTCTGAACTGGCAGAGGGAGGAGGCTTTTTAAATATAAGCCCTGCAAGTAAGCCAGACTTGTCTCTTCTGGGAAATGATGCTCCAGTCCAGCTCATTTGGCTGACTGATGCTCTGGACCGGAGTCCCAAAGTAGGATCCAGATGGATAACTGCTGTTGTATATATGCCAGGTCAAAACTTACTTCCAGGTAAATTGGTGGTTGCAATATAACAGTTCTCGCTGATGGTATTTATTTGGGGTAAATTTACTCCAATTATTTGGGGTTCAATCAGAAGAAAATCCCAGGTTGCCACAAGGCATTAGAATTTTGGGGTGAAGCTGGGGGGACCCAAATGTTCATTGGTTACACAGGTCAGTTTGGGGGTTATTTTTAATCAGCACTTTTAATCAGTACTTTTATCACACACACACATATACGCACACATATTTATATATATACACACACAGATTCAAAGGTGTGTTTATTTTATTTCCCAAGGCATTTGGGGGGTGAAGGGGGGGGGACCCAAACGTTCATTGGTGACACAGGTCTGGGTTGGGGGTTATTTTTAATCAGTATTTTTTAATCACACACACACACATGCACACAGTGAGATTCAAAGATGTGTTTATCTTATTTCCCAAGGCACTGATTAAAAATAACCCTCAATCCAGTCCTCCTCAAACTGATGCATATTTTTAAAAAGGAAGTGTCGTGGAAGGGCCGCTGTTGAACCCTTTTTCGGCTTGTCCTGCTGCAGCTCGGCCGTCCACAAATCATATATAAGCCATCTTTATAAAGAAGACTGAGCAGACATGGATACTCGTCCAAAGACTGGAAACTCAGTTCCCTGGCCCCTCCATCACTCCCCCTCCCTCCAGGTTCCTCGGAGTCGCTTTGAATCCCGACTCTTCAGCAGAATTGGGCAGTGGGACTTTGGGAGAAAGGGCTTCCTGGGCAGCTTCTTTCCTTACCCGCCATTGAAGGCTCGGGCGTAGGCAAACCGGCGACCTGCAAAGGAATCGCGCGTTTTTTCCTCAATGCGCAAGTTTTAGAAGTAGATTCCTACGGTTCTTAAGATTGGTAACGCCACCAAATTGGTAGGAAGGTGCTCTCTTTCTACAGAAGGGTTCGCACCCAGGACTGCAGAACGGAAAGGCTGTGGAAACCCTTTGGACGTCACGAAGGAGCGTGGCGCCAGGATTAAAATCGCTGCGGAAATTTAGGATTCAGTCCAAGCTCAGCCACGGAAAGCTCGTGGGCAGCTCTGAGCCAGCCGGCCACTCTCTTTCCTCCCAATCTCGCTTTAAAATCTGACCCAGAAGCTGGCAATTTAAGAGAGCAACAGGTTTATTTTCACATAAGCCTTCGTGGAGTGGCGTTGGCAGATCATCACGGTAGGTCGTCAGGAAAATATATTTCTGGCCACAGGCAAACCCCTTGCACGGTAAAGTTTAGGGATTCAGCCGTCTGGGCCTGCTCGTTGGATTCCCCTAAAATGCACCCGGCCAGAGGGAAGCCGGGTGAGGAGTTGCCAAATGCGCCTGCAAGCATCTCTTGCGAGCTTATTAGTGTCTCCCGTTCGCTTTCTGTCAAGGGGAAGAAAAACGTCTCTCTCCAAACGCGCGGGGCCCGGGAAGTGATTCCTGGAGAGAGAATACGGCTCTTTTGCCAAAGAATTGCTCGTGGAGGCTTTTTTTTTTTGGGGGGGGGGGGG
>BHFT01036007.1:0-26351 GCA_004320025.1 Laticauda laticaudata | reverse complement strand
CCTAATGAACCAATCCACTACTGGCCTTTCTGGCCAATCAGAATAGACCATTTGGAACCTTCCAAGTTGTACAGAACATGGGGTGATTATCTTTTGTGACCTTCTGACAAGCAAAGTCAATGGGGAAGCCAGATTCACTTTACAAATTTCGTTACTAACTTAAGGACTACAGTGATTCACCAACAATCATGACAAAAAAAGGTTGGAGCAACATTCACTTAACAAATGTCTCACCTAACAATAGAAATTTTAGGCTCAATTGTGGTCATAAGTCAAGGACTACCTGTACATACAGGTCTACCGAACATCGCTTACTAGATCACAGATGATTAAATACTAAAAAATGAAAGAACACATTCCAAACCCAGTATCTTTGAACTGTATATATATCCCTGTTTATGCATAAATAAAAATATACAGTATTGATCTAACTTTCCAGCTTGGATCCTATTTGGTCTAAGGCACACCAGGTTAAAAATATTGCTATCATTTAGGGTGAATGTTTCCATATTTGAACCTCCTGGAATGGGATTTTTTTCCATTTTTCCACAGAAAGAAGATTTTAATATCTGAAAGGGACTGGGTAGCAGAAGACTGTAAAATCATAGAGTTAATCAAAAAAATTTAGAATGAATACATCATCCTCACTGATCTTTTTTAAGGTCAGCTGGGCCTGGCAATTTAGAGTTATAAAATTTAAAACTAGCCCTCTTGAAGTCTAATTTTGTTTCTGAACTTTTTTTTTCTTTTAATAAGCCATCCATTTTTCCCTTCTCCGTTTGGATGAAATGCAAAGTCCATGCTTGTAAAAAAAACCTATGAAATACAGCATGAAATTTCCTAGACTCGAAAAAAAGATATATAAATATAATCTGGAAATAGCTTTCTTTGCTACGTTAAAGTCAAAGTCATATTTCACTCTTGTACTGGAGATAAATAGATGCTAATACTCTGAGTTAAGCAATCTCTGTAAACATGACTTTTATAAAGCTTTTGTTTGGTAAATTTAATGCATCATCAGGAAGAAAGTGTTTTCATGGTTTCTAACCAATCTTTGGAATATGACAGCAGAACCGAGGAAAGGCTAGGTAGAAAGAAAGAATGAATTGGATTACAGATAGATGTAGAGAGCTGGTTCAAGTCTTGTCATATCCAGGGAATAGTGGCAAAATGTTGCTTCTTATCCTGGAGAAATGTTGACACTAAATGTCTATGGGGATTCTCAGTCATCCAGATCATTTAAATATCAACATTATAAATGGAGATGACTCAGTGGTCCGAATCTCTTTACAGCAGCTTCCTATGTGCTTCTGACATAATAAGTCTTGTGGAGTATATGCAAAATGGCTAATACGAAAAAAGTCCATAGCAAAATAGCCCAGGGACCTTAAGATACAGGTCAACTTACAACCATTCGTTTGGTGACTGTTTGACGTTACAATGGCATTGAGAAAAATGCCTTAGGACCATTTTTCACACTTACCATACAACCACTGCAGTATCCCCATGGTCACATGATCAAAATTTGGACTCTTGGCAACTGGCATGTACTTATGACGGTTGCAATGTCCTGGGTCACAGGCAAAGTCAGTGGGGGAAGCCAGATTCACTTAATAATTGTGGTGATTCATTTAACAACTGAGGCAAGAAAGGTTGTAAAATGGGGCAAATCTCAGTTAACAACGGTGTTGCTTAGCAACAGAAATTTGGGGATCAATTGAGGTCATAGTTGAGGATTACCTGTATAGAGAGCGGGTCCAAGATTCAGCTTTTGTCATGTCCAAGGAAGACTGGTAAAACTCTTGCTACTAATGTCAACAATATCAGTTGAGAAGGCTCAGTGATCTGAATCCTTTACGGCAGTTTCCTATGAGCTTATAATACAAGGATGTCAAACTCGCATTGTTACAGCATCATCATGTGATGTATCACGACTTTTTCCCCCTTCGCTAAACTGGGCATGGGCATGGCCAGTGCATGACGCATCTGGTCCATGGGCTGTAAGTTTCACAGTCCTGCTATAATAACCCTTGTGGAGGATGGCTAAAACAAAACAGGTCCATAGCAAAATAGTGCAGGAACCTTGAAATAATTTTAGACGCGATCAGAGATGGATTTTCTGTTTACATTTCTGATTTAACCCATAGTAGCTTCAGTCCTTGATGTTTCATGAAAAATGGTGATACTTTGAAAAGAAAACAGCTTCTCCTTTTAATGGGAACTAATCCATTCTGAAGGAGTCTCCCATATAATTTGGTGCTGTTGAACTTCTTCTTTAACAATTTGCTATGATTCATGTGATTAAGTCACCAGGTACAGTAATTTTTGAAAGCATGATCAGCCACTCTGAAGAAATTGTGCCTATCTTGGAGGTTTTTTTTGTGTAATTGTATTTCTTTGAGCATTTTTCATTCATATTGAAAGGACATTTTGACATGAATCAGTCTAACCTTTGCTCTTTGCCTCTGTTAAAGAAGTTGCTTGTACTATTTTGCTAAGGATGGGAATCATTTGTTATAAATTCATTCTGTGAGGGAACTGTATCCTTTTCTGTTCTATATTGACATACTCCTAATAGACTATTCCTATTGGACAACAAATAACCAACGCTGATTGGCTACTTTTCTCAGTGCCAATTGGCCAATTATAGCAGGGCTATGATTGGCCAATTCGAGCGGTGGGAAAAACAAGTAGCCGTCATTGGACACTAGNCAAAGAATGCTCCATGGATAAGGAAGGGGAGGGCATGGGCAAGACATTGCCCACATTAATAACAAACCTTTGTCTCTGATTGGATAAACTTAATTACTATCAGCATAAGATGTCTTTAATACTCTGAGCCACACTCGCAAGTTGTGACTTTTCCTTACATGCATTTTGTCTGTATGTTTTGGACATAGTATTCACCCAGACTTTTTGCTTTGGCCAAAGAATAAAAAAGCTGTTATTTTTGCAAACCTTGTCTCGAGTCTCACTCTGGCATCACCGTGGCTTGGGGAAACTTCTTACAATATAATCTTTGGGTAGGGTTGGCTGCCATTAAGAACCATGGAAATGGGTTTTTGTTTTTTGTTTTGCAAAGCATCACCTTATAATTAAGGTGCAAAATACAGATGTGATTTCAGTGATACAAGTTTAAGAATTGGGATGGAGAGCTCACTCTTTGTTTAAGCCATATATTTTTTTTTCACATATTCACAGGCTTGTCCACAAGTTAGAAAAGTCAAGATGGCAAGTGCAACAAGATTGAAGCTTCAAAACAAAAGTTTGAGTTGTGGTGGCACAGTGGTTATAATGTAGTATTGCAGGCTACTTCTGCTGACTGCAGTTCAGTACTTTGATCCTGACTGGCTCAAGGTTGACTCAGCCTTCCATCCTTCCAAGGTGGGTAAAATGAGAACCCAGAATCGTTGGGGACAAGATGCTGACTCTGTAAACTGCTTAGAGAGGGCTGTAAAGCACTGTGGAGAGGTATATACTGTATTTTTATGTTTATAAGACATCCCCATGTTTCATGTAGTTTCTTGTAGTAAGCACACTATAAGCCATCAGTGTTCAGAAGCCATCTTATTAGAGTGAGTAATACAACAAGAACAGGAAATGCATCACAGGAATGATAGAAATGAAACCTACAGTGGCAATGTGATAAAGGAAATAACTACCACAGAGAGGAATGATAGAGCTGCATATAAGACAGAGGCTCATCCTACATGTGCAGCTTTCTCCTTGGCCTCCTGTGTATCAGACACATCTCAGTTGTACAGTAAATATTTTAAAGAAAAAGTAGCATCTTATACATGGAAATATACAACAAGTGCTAATGTTATTGTTATTTTTGCCATACGCTCTGGAAATCCATGTTAGGGTCCCTTAGAAGAGAGGTCTCCAACCGTGGCAACTTTAAGATTTGTGGACTTCAACTCCCAGAACTCCTCAGCCAGCAATGCTGGCTGAGAAATTCTGGGAGTTGAAGTCCACAAGTCTTGAAGTTGCCAAGGTTGGAGACCCATGCAGTGAGAAAACCCATTCCATTCATGTTTTAAAAAATCCCCAGATCCACCCCCTTAACTATGAAATCCACGGTGTGACAATACTGTGAAGAAGCCATCTTAAAGGGCTAACACAGATGTTGTCATCTCCTGCAAATTCAAACACATCAGCTAGTTCACAGTTCCAAGAAAACTATTGGCTCTGGAAGATGTCAAATAGGGCTTTTTCAGTAAGGTTATACCAGCCCCGGGGAAAACCCTAGGCTGTTAGAAGGATTAAGCATTATTCCCTTCTAATTGTTGTTAATTTTTAATTAATTAGCATTTAATAGCTAATTAATTAGTAGATTAATTTTTGTCAAACCCCACAGTTTTTTTTGGTCATGCTTTAATTATAATGCCCACTGGGGAAAAAAATTATTCGCATCCTCCTTTTGGGTGGGGTGAGTGAAGATGAGAACTGAGCATTCCTTATATAGAAACTGAACTACAAACTCATGGAGAAATCATCATATCCTTTTTAGCACGTATTCTTCTTGTCTATATGGGCATAATTATTACTGACATATTTTGAAGCACTGAAGAATATAATAGTCCTTGACTTACAGCAGTTCAATCAGTGATGGGTCAAATTTACAATGGCACTGAAAAAAGTGACTTATGTTCATTTAAAACTCTTACGACCATTGCAGCATCCCCAAGGTCACATGATCAGAATTTGGATCCTTGGCAACTGACTTGTGTTTATGACAGTTTCAGTGTCCCAGGGTCATGTGCTCACCTTTTGTGACCTTCTGACAAGCAAAGTCAATGGGAAGGCCAGATTCACTTAACAACCATATTATTAATTTAACAGTTGCAGTGATTCACTGAACAACTGTGTCAAGAAAGATTGGAAAGGCAAAACTCATTTAACAAATAACTTAGCAACAGAAATTTTGGGCTCAATTGTGGTTGAAATTCGAGGACTTACCCGTACTTTGGTCCCTAGATGTGGGATAGTTTATTTATTTATTTATTTATTAAGTCAGTTCATTTCCATTTGTGATTTATGGCAGAGGTAATTATAAAAGGAGTGTGTGTGTGTGTGTGTGTTATGCATTTATCCTAAGGCATATAGTTCACTCCTAATTTCTTTTCTCTTATCTGAACTGTTGCTATATTATTTGTCCAGCAGTGTCATTCCATTTTATAATATTTTACTGTCAGAAAAATAACAAATTTCACATGACTTCTTAGATCTTACATTTTATTTTTCCTTCTGGTCGTAGTCAAGCCCCAATACCAAATCACTACTGGAACAACCTATTATATGTTTGTTGTAATCAAAGATAGGTTTCTTTGTCTTCTTTATGGTGCTTCCAGTAGATCATGAAAAACATGATATTATAAAACAAGAGAATATATATTTGGAAACAGCAATTGGGAATAGCCTGGTGTTGAATATGAATACAGTCATCTTTGATCTACAACCTTATTTTTTGAATTTTATTTTCAATAAGAAACTAATAGTTATCTAAAAATCTCTTATCTTAACCCTCCCTCCCTCCCTCCCTTGCTTCCTTCCCTCCTGATTGAATCCACTGTATATACCATTCTGTTTCACTGTGGTCACAAAGTACCAGTTGAAAACTGCAAACTGTTTCTATCACAGGCAGGTTGTGACCCATCAAAATTCCCTAGCTGCCTGAACAGTGATTAACATTTAAAGTATATGCAAGCTGCATTCTTAATTAAAGTTCAGTAATGTAACACTTTGAACCTGTTCATTGCCTTTGGAAATAATCAGAAAGCAGCCTGCTTAGCACCAAAAGTCATTATCATAAGTTTGGAGTCCCCTCCCTCCTCCCCACTCATCAATTCCAATCATTTTTCAGATTTTGAAAGGGTGCATCAGAAATCAAGGTGCCATATGGTGAGCTTGGGCTATAGCGGTTAAGATCCTGGCTTGAGATAGCCTGTATCCTATGATGGAAATAGATTGAGTTACTTTGGGGCAGTCAACACAACCTTCTTACAGTCTTGGCATTATAGGAATAAAATGGGATGAGCCCCCAAAGTACAAGATAATTAACAAGAAATAGCAACAGCACTTACACACCACTTCACAGTGGTTTCACAGCCCTCTCTAAGCAGTTTACAGGGTCAGCCTATTGCCTCCAACACCCTGGGTCTTCATTTTACTGACCTCAGAAGGATGGAAGGCTGAGTCAACCTTGAGCCTGGTGATATTCGAACTGCTAAACTGCAGACAGCTGGCAGTCAGCAGAAGTAGCCTGCAGTACTGTATTCTCACCAATGGTGGGATTCAATTTTTTTTACTACCAGTTCTATGGATGTGACTTGGTGGGCATGGCATGGGAAGGATATTATAAAATCGCCAGTCAGAGGTGGTATTTGCCGGTTCTCTGAACTACTCAAAATTTCCACTACTGGTTCTCTGAACTACTCAAAATTTCCACTACTGGTTCTCTGAACTACTCAAAATGTCCGCTACCAGTTCTCCAGAACTGGTCAGAACCTGCTGAATACCACCTCTTATTCTAACCATTGCACCACTAGAGCTCTGTTGCTTTCTAGTTCCTTTTCCTTGAATCTTACACTTTTACCAACCTTAGACAGGAAGTATATGCTTGATAGCTCAAGTCTATGTAAAGTGGGCAATCTTGAAGATACTAATGCAAGTAATGATACTCACGTAATGTAAAATCCTGAGCTACATGGGATTTTATAGGTGACAATCAGCATATTGAATAGTACATTGAAACAACCAGTGTAGTGCCTGTAGCATTACAAGCCACAATTGTACTCGACTTCTGATTGAGCCCCAAATTTCCAGTGCTAAACAAGATAGGTGTTAAGTGAATTTTGTCCCATTTTTATGACATTTCTTGGCACAGTTAAGTGAATCACAGCAGTTGTTAAGTTAGCAACCCAGCTGTTAAGTGAATCTGACTTCCCCATTGACTTTGCTGCCAGAAGGTCTCAAAGAGTGATCACATGACCCCAAGACACTGCAACCATCATAAATATCAGTTGCCTATTGCCGGGGGGAGGTCTGAATTATGGTCACATGACCCTGGGGAATGCTGTGATGGTTGTAAGGGTGAAAAATGGTCATAAGTCACTTTTTACAATGCTGTTGTAACTTTGAGTGGTCGTTAAATGAATGTTTGTAAGTTAAGGCCAACTATACTTCATTATGATTCTCCCTGATTTGGCCCACTAGAATCAGAGAAATGCATTATGTATTGTTCTGGGTAGACTCCCATGTAGCCCTATCTAGAATGTGTGGTAATTGTCATTTACTCTCCTTTACTATTTATCATTTTAAAGCAAAAACCAGGTCCATGTTTTGCTTTTAAAAGAGGTGCTACATACACTGGTGTGTATTTATTAAGTATATATAGACCGATTGGAATGTGACAGATTCATGTCTTCTAGCTATAAAGCGGTATCTGCTAAATCCAAGGTTTTTTTTTTACTTAGATACAAGCAATTTTTTTTTGTAAGAGCCCTCAAGGAAAAAAAGAGGAAGACTTTCCTTTTCATTTCTGTTGATAGATTCATTTAAAGGATTTGAAAGACCCAGTAAAGGCAACTCAATAAAGGCAAGAAAAGATACAGGGTCAGTGACCTAATATTGCTTCAGTTACTTAATATAAATGCCGAAGGGACCAAAATTGATAGCAGTCTGGTTGTTGTCACAAAAGGATTGCTGTTTTTCTTTGGCTGTCAGGGGCCTTCAGAGAAATAATACATTGCCTCATAAGCTTCAGCAGAATATTAAATGTTATATATCAGAAGCTTTCATAAAGTAAACATTTTATTATTGGGACTGAATTAAAGGGAAGAATGGAGGAAAAGTGAAAAAGCCAATGCTGCCAAGGATACAAGATCAGAGACAAACAATGATTAAAAGAAGGAACAGATTGCAGATTCCCTTCCCTCCATCTTCAGAAGTTTTTTCCAACTTCTTTGCTTTCCAACAAAATCAAATCCAAAAAGAGGAAATAGTACTGAAAATGATGTGTATATAGTCACACATGCATTAAAAACAAAACCTACAGTAAGGGCCTACACTTTAGAAAGGTCTGGTCAAAGAAGGATAGCACCAAAAAAACCAACAACCCTGGCATCTAAAAAACTATTAAGATACAATTTAAATTAATTGTTACATAAATTAGGAGAAGATATATACAAACCTTTCATAAATTAAAAGTCTATATAAATGTAGATGGTCAGAAATGGTTCTTTGAAAAAACTGTTATCCCGTCAATCGATAATAAGTAATAAGAGAAAGAGTAAAATGGAATTGGTGTTTTTTACTGACTCAGTCTTATCAAGAACTTCATGATAAAAATTAGTTTAAAAGGCCTAAAAAATAATCAAAATATTAAAATATTAAAACTACATAGATTAAGATTTTAAAAACTAAGCTGAGTTAAACTGAAACCAGAGCCTACGTTCACCTAAACTCTCTGGCCCTGAAATGTCATATGGAGAAGAAGTAAGTACAGGTGGTCCTTGATTAAGAACAATTCGTTTAGTGTATGTTCAAAATTACAATGGTAGCACAGTGGTTATAATGAAGTATTACAGGCTAACTCAGCTCACTGCCAGGAGTTTGATTCTAGCTGGCTCAAGGTTGATTCAGACTTCCATCCTTCCAAGGTGGGTAAAATGAGGACCCAGATTGTTGGGGGCAATATCCTGACTCTGTAAACCACTTAGGGAGGGTTTAATGCACTGTGTAATGCACTGAGAAGCGGTATATAAGTCTTAAGTGCTCTTGCTATAGTGGCACCTAAAAAGTGACTTATGACCATTTTTCACACTTATGATAGTTGCAGCATCCCCAAGGTCATCTAATCAAAATTCATATTTATGATAGATCCTGGATCACATGATCCCCTATTGTGACCTTCTGACAAGCAAAGTCAATGGGGAAGCGAGATTTACTTAACAACTGTGTTTCTAACTTAATAACTGCAGTGATTCACTTAACAACCGTGGCAAGAAAGGTCATAAAATGGTGGCAAAATTCACTTAACAAACATCTCAGCAACATAAATACTGGGCTCAATTGTAGTCGTAAATTGAGGACTTCCTGTTCATAACCAGAGCCTTTGATCTTCAGGAATAAGTTCCAGTTCTGATGTTCTAATAATGTTCCCAATCCTATCTGTCAGATCGCCCTGTTTTAACTCACAAAAGCTTCCCAAATATTGCATACCTACATAACAATCTTCTTACTAGGATGTAGCTACCTTAATCCTGTAGGTGATTTCCCCCTTTCAACATGAATTAAACATTTCTAAACTAGTCTAAGTTTCATTTTTATAATCCTCTTTCTCATTTATTCCTGTGCTTTTGTGGAGATTTTGCTTTGGGCTTTTCACTCATGAAAACAGAAGTTATTGTTTGATAAAACAACTGATTTCTGCTCTTACAAATGTTTTCTCCAATATTACTCTTACATTGCCCATCCAATTTATTCTTTATCTTTCCCTTCTTCTACTTCTCTCAGCTTTGCCAAATTTAATCCTTTTAAATTTCAGTGCATGATCCACTGACTTCACATATCTGAAATGTTTTTGTTTGCTTGTCATTGTCTCATGGAATCAGCCAAGCTTACTTGATTCAGGACTGATTGAAGGTTCTAGACATTCCTAGGATTCTGGTTGAACATCTCAAACTCCATAATTGAAAAGCAGATGTCTTTTTTCTTCTTGGTTTTGGTCAGTGTCCAATATCTATAATCAACAATAAAAAAAACATTGTTTTAGCTGGTTCTTGCTAGGACTAGTTGATACATATATACACAAACAAACACATATACATACCAGGGAGGGATTCAAATTTTTTAACAACCAATTCTATGGGCATGGTTAGGTGGGCATGGCTATGTGACTGGATGGATGTGGCTTGGGGTTTTTTTTTTGGCAGAATACCCCCCTTCCCAGTTTTTTGGACCTTCTGGGCCTCAGGGAAGCCTCCTGGGTGAAGCAGTAAGACAGGAGGGGAATCCCGGCATAGCTGATCATAGGAACAGCTGGTGGTTGGGAGGGAGAAAAAAAAAGAAATACCTTAAGGAGTGAGTGGGCAGGGAAGAACCCAGTCAGTGATGTCAGGCATGCATACGATGTTGTGCATGTGCAATAAGGACTGACTGGATGAGGAGGGGCGGGGCAGGTGGAGAGGCGCGGGGCCAACTAGGAGCATGATTTACCAGTTCTCCAAACTGCGCAGAATCATAACCAGTTCTATATAACTGGTCTGAACTGGTAGAATCCCACTCCTGATGCATACTATTATTGACTAGTATTAACTAACTTTTAAGAATATATGTACTGCTTGGTTGTGATTAATTTGTTGATGAAAATGATGAACTTCAGGAAATCAGAAGTTCGTAGTTTTACCAAAAATTGTTTTTTGTACTTTAGATATACCTTTATGAATAAAGCTTTAAAAATTTCTTCTGGAGGGTGGAGCTGGAGTCACGACGATACGGCATGCAATCTTGGAGGTCTGAGATTGCTGCCGATATCTTTGCTCCTGGATGGTCCAATTGAATCTAAACCATCCCAAAGAGATGGTCAATTTAAAGAGTGCATCCTGACGATCCCAGGGATATTGCAAAGTCCCTGGTAGATCCAGGAGAAGCTCTTTTTGCCAGCAGCAAAAAGCAGCATATATGTGAACATTGCGATAATCTCCAATGAAGAGAAACTGAAGGGGAGAAGTGTGCCAGGTTCTGGTGAGAACTTTTTATTATTTTAAGATTCAAAGGAACCACTAAAGGAAAGAAAAATCTTGTAAAATTTTGACAGAATGATTAAGCTGCGTTTTAAATCAAGAATGTCAAAGTAATATATATTTTCATTGCTGTGATTTTTTATACACGATCTTATTTTTGAAGACGGTTAGATCTGGCAAAAATGGCCGAAAAATTACAACTGTCACTAATAAGAGGAATATCAACAATCAAGTAGCAATAATTACCCAGAATTTTAATTTGTTTCAAACAATTCCAATTAGTCCTTGAAAAAGATTATTTTGAAGATTTCAATAAAATCGTGCTTGAAATATTATATGCAAGTAGAAAGCTGTAGAATAAAGTAATCAACTATCCCGTTGGCAAGATGCTAGAATAAGAGTGTGAGGATTTGGCTTTCTAATTGGGAGTTGTATTTCCAAGCTAGAAATTGATGTGGGTAAAGAATGGAAAAATGAAGAAATACTAGAATTGTTGGAGATTAGAAACCATGATTTATTTGTTGGGGTCGCATGCTTTTTTATGATATAAAGGAAGAAAACACATGGTACTTTAGACGACTTTATATACGGGAGTCTCTGTGTTAAACCAGGAGAAGACTAAAAGACAATGTTATTTGAAAAATTCAGTCTGTTATCGATATATTGAAGCACTTTTCTTATCCTATAATATACAAAAGGAACAAACAGTTAGATATTGGTGAAATACTGAATGAAAAGGGTGAGCTTAAATCTATGCAAAAATTAGAGAACAAGGTTTAAAGATAATTGGTTTTCATATGCGCAAATACAATCAAGGTATGATAAAGATTTTAAACAGAAGTTTGTATGATAAATTGACCAATTGATAAGATTTTGACAGGTGCTTGAAAAAGATTAAAAAATGAATGTGATATTTATTAGAATTAATTAGAAGAAGAAACAATTAAGAAACTATGATTCTTGGGGAGAGAATTTTGGAATATGGATTGACTTGAGAAATGCAAAATATGTGGTCTCAAAATTATAAATTGACAATGTCAACAGCATATCAAGAAATTTGTATAAGATGTTTTACATGGTGGCATTTTCCCTGACAAGAATAGCAGATATGTTTAAGAATAAGTCCAAAAAGTGTTGGAATGTCATTCAGAACACCTGGTGCTATATACATGTGTGGTGGAACATGTTCAGATGCTAAAAAATATTGGACTAAATTCACATGTGGCTGGAAAAATGACAAATAAGCATATAGACTTCAAACCAGAGATTTTTTTATTGGGAATTTTGCCTGAAATATACAGTAAAATTTGAAATATCTGATTGTAAATGTATTAACAGCGGCTAGGATTGTATTTGTTAAAAACTGGAAAAATGGGAAGATACATTACAGGAGAAGATCATTAAGAAAATCTTGGAAGTGCTGAAATGAGTAGACTGACATTTGAACATATGAGAGATAACAATTTATTAAAATTGGGATTATTCTATAATGGTTAGATAACCAAAACATAGTAATGAAATATGTAGATTGTTAGAAAATAATAAAATATAAAGATGTATTTCTTTTTTCCCTTTTTTTATAACTATATCTACAAAATGATTTGCATACTGGGAGTTAATATGAATTGTTATAAAATAACAAAATAAAAATGATATTTTATAAAGCTAATAAATAAAAGTATAGTTCAATGAGTTGAATTAATAAAGATATTAAAATGTACTTGATATTTGACTTGAAATGTATAGAGGAATTAGAGAGGATATATCATGTAATTGTAATTGAAGACTACGAAATGGTAGCACAAAACAATTTGTAAACCAACCAACACACTGTATGTATATATATATATGGAAGATGGCTTAATGTTTTTATGTTTAGTTTGTTTATGTTTGTTTTAAAACCAATAAAAATTAAAAAAAAGAGTTCTTCTTTTGCAAGCTCGGTTGCAATATTGGGATCACGGAAGATGACCCAAAGTTTTCAGAATCTTTGAAACTGAAAAGTCTGTTTCTCAAGATAGCTGAATGGAAACATCAGGCCTCTTGAAAAATGGTCAAGAAAACTGTCCAAATCTCCTTAAAAGAACTAGTTTACAAGCTCTTACCTGGCTTATTTCTTGAAAATTTGGGGGTTGTCTACACTCTGAAAACTGTCCTTTTGTCAGTGCAAAAATCCTGACCATCTCATGCCAACAGATACATTCTTCTTTTAAGATGATAAGAGATTTACATTGAGGCAGCAGCTTTCATGCCTGAAAAGCCCTGCATGATAATTCACAAAACTTGCCTTTGAAAGGACAGAGAAGATTTTCCCTTCCCAATAACTACAGTTACAACTTTATTTAAATTTAGAACATTCTGGTTTTATAAATGTGCTGATATACATTGGTGATGATTTTTTGGGGGGGTGGGGAAAGCACTTAAAGTCAGAGTTAATCAGCCTACATGTTCCTCTCTGTATTCCCAACATTGTAACACCAAAAGGCTGTGACACCAAATGGTTTAATTTTGGTTGTGCACTTTTCCAGGCTGATTTTGACAGCGAGAAGGGGAGTGTAAAATGCAGTATATCACAGATGGTACTGAATTCTAAACATTGTTGACAATTGTCAATGTTTCAGCTCACTCCAGATATAGTGGTCCTCAGCCTAAGATTATTCTTCCCATGATAGAAATGGACCTTAGTAGAAACAGGCACTTTGTAGAAGTAGGCACAGTTCATCCATCTGTCTAGTGAAACAGCACTCCAAGCAATATAGTCTAGTATAGTTGGTGGTGACACATGTGGAAAACTATAGTTCAGGAACAACTGGAGAGCCAGAGGTGTGAAGTATTTTAACTCTAATATCAAGCTTTCTGCTTGTTGAGCAACGATCGTGCAGTGGTTAGAGTGCAGTACTGCAGGCTACTTATGTTGCCTGCTGGTTGCCTGCAATTTGGCAGTTCAAATCTCATCAGGCTCAAGGTTGACTCAGCTTTCCACCTTTCCGAGGTAGGTAAAAGGAGGACCCAAAATTGTTGGGGGCAATGGGCTGACTCTGTAAACCGCTTAGAGAAGACTATAAAGCACTGCAAAGCGGTATATAAGTCTAAGTGCTTTTGCTATTGAATAGAATAGAATTCTTTATTCTTTATTGGCCAAGTGTGATTGGACACACAAGGAAATTGTCTTGGTGCAAATGCTCTCAGTATACATGAAGAAAAAGATACATTCATCAAGAGTCAAGAATCATAAGGTACAACACTTAATAATAATCATAGGGTACAATAAGCAATATTATTCACCAGAATCACTTTTCATTCATGGGATCACATTTTATGTTGGTCCCACGACTAATGTTTACTGAATGGAGAAATCCTGGGAATACACAAATTGGTCATCTTCCATTTAAAGTATTGTTGGCCACAGCCAGATCTTACTTTCTCAAGTGCAAAGAAGATGAGTTGTGTATAAAGCATAAGTTCTGCATCATTAAAAATTAAGTCACATAAGTATAATGACTCAAACATCAAGCACTGACAGTATCTGCTGATGATGAATTGCTTCATGTTAAAAAATAATTTGCAAAGTAATGACAAAGGGCTGTTGAGTTTTTTTCTTTTTCTTTTGCAATTTAGATAGAATTTAATGGGAAAGAAAAACTAATTTCCTTCAGAGTAAGCCTTTCCTCCCTCCAGTAATTGGCTAGAAATAAATAAATTTATTTATCTCAATATTAGTTTCCTTTATTGTAATCAATCTCTAGGTTACCATTATTGCTATTATTATTATTATGGCTGTTTAGCATTTCAGGTTTGATGTCAAGTTCACACTTCCCAAAACTTTCTGGAGACTGAACTCATGTCTAAATAAGAATAATTCTAATTCCACTAATGTGCCACAGCGGATGTTGGCTGATTTTCTTCAAGATTTTAGCTCTAACCAAAGACTTAAAAATAATAAAAAATCTAATTGAGTGTAAAGTGCCAATAATTCTTTGTAATTGGACTACGAAGTGCAACATTTAGGCAGTACATTTTTTCATTCTTTGCAGTACTAGATCTAGTATCCCTATAACAATTAGTATCAGAGTCAACTTCTTCCAAATTGTTACAATCTTTATCTGCAAATCTCAATATTTTGTAATATTTTTCATTTATTTGTCTTCAACAGTACAGTGCTAACTCTTAAAATGGCTACATCAGTAAGCCAAATATGGTTCTTTTCAATACAGTGATGTCCTGCATAATATGTTCTGGGTATTGTTCAGTCTGGGTATCTATGTGTGTGTGTGTGTGTGTGTGTGTGTCTATGTACACACATATAATATGTACATATACATACACATATATTTTGCTCTATCATTTCCAGTGACGTTATTTGTGATTTTGTTTCAAGTTATTCATACTGATTGTTAATCTGTACTTTTTATGTAACTGTCAGCATAATATCATTCCAACTTTATACTTTCAGTAACATTTTTTACTGGTTTTAAACCCTTGTTTAATTCTTCTACAATTTATTTTTACTCATCAGTCTTTGAAGATTTAATGTGTTGACATCATTATGAGGATATAAGGCATTATTTCATAATCATCAATTTTTTGTTTGCTGGTCAGGGTTATCAAGGACCTCTGAGTCCAGTTAACACTTCCTGCAATATATTGAATCATTGATATTGATGATACTGATTAACTGCCACCATTTAGAGTAGATTTTAGAATTTTCCTTAATCATTGCTTATAAGCTTGCTGGTTGTATAAAATATCTGATGTTTCCAAGATTTCCAAATATTTATAAACTTGTTTAGGTACTAGGCCTTTAATAATAGCTTCATTGATGAGTTAGTGGTTTTTCCTATCTTTACTTCAATGATTACGCATTTATCAAGTCCACATTGCATTGAAATATCATTGCTATATCCAATATCTGAACAGTATAGTATATAGTAATGACTCTAGATCAGTTTTTTATTTGGCATATAATTTTAGATTAGATTATAAAGACAGCTGATCTTTTTCTTTCTTTGCTTTGAAAATTGGTAACCATATTTTGTCTTATTTAGCGTCTATGTCAATGGGAAAATTGCCAGATTGAATAATAAAGGTGACAATGAATCACCTTGAAAGATTTTCCTTTTAATTTTGGTTTCACCTAATTTATCATCATTAAGCATTGACTTTGTCTTCTGGGCTTTTGCAAGACTTTCACAAAACTTTAAATGTTTTGACTGGTACCAAAAATGTCCATGCTTTTCAGGATTTAGCCATGCAGAAGGGAGCCAAATCTTTTCTTTTGTCCAATCCAAGTCATTGATAAATTAACTTTCTTTGTTTTGATTTTTTTAGGATTGCTTTATCAACTAATAAAGTCGACAAATAATTGATCTTTAGCTCAAATTAATGTTTGCAGTTTCCTTTTTTCCTCGGTAGAATAAAAGAACTTTTTCTCATGTATTGAAAATGTTTATTATTGAATAAATAATTGAAAAGTATTTTTAACCTGGTAAATAAGCAAGGCATTGGCCTGTAGCTTTCAGTTATAGATTTTTTTTCATTATTAAAACAGATCTTCTAGTTATCTAATCTTAATTTGTTCTACTTTGATATTCAGGCAAAAAAATATGTTACCAGAAGTATTTCAGTTCCTGATTTTCTTTCACTAGTCCTGAATCATTCTTTTGTCTTCATGTTTCATATACTTTTTCCATTGTTTTTCCTTTTAATTAATTCTCTGCAGTATAAATTTATTCTGTCCTCTTGTTACATCTTACAGAGACATCCTACACTTCTCCCAGAAATAAATTCACTGCCAATTTGCATTTTCCCCATGCTGACAATATTGGAGCCAATATTCCAAGTCCAAGGATTATATGATTTTTTGGTTGGAAATGGAGAGTCAGAAACTTATTCTTCTTGGTTTGGGTTTTAATATTGTTGTATTTTGCAATATCAGTCTTTTAACCGCTCTCTCAACAGAGGATGAGAGATATGATGCCACTTATCTCCTGTCTACAACACAGCAGTTTCAAGAAGTTTATGCACCTATTTGCACTATTCTGAGAGCACAGATAAACCTCCAAGTGGCCTCAATGACTTTCAGAATGAGTGTTAACAATTGCAAGGAATATAAATCTTTCTATCCTCCATCTTCAGTCAAAACTGAAGAAGCCTCTTCAAGGAAAAGCAAAGTTCAATTGCCTTTTGAAAAAACACCTTTGGGACAACTATGACCTGGATGTCTGAGAAGCTCCATAGACATAAGAAGTCTTTTAAATAACTAAATATATGAATAAAGCTGCAGTTGATAGTGAATTGATACTAAATTTTAAACTTTGAGAATATCAACTTAAACAAGCATCATATCCCTTGATTTTGCTGACAATGTCAAAATCCTGTGTTTTGATTCTTCTTGGATTTCAGCTATGGTTTTAGTTCCAAAGCTATGCCAAAGGTGCTTTTTCAAGAAGCAAAACGTCTTCAAAGAAAAAACCAGAAAGTTCAGTTGCCTCTTGAAAAAGCATCTTTGGGACAATCATGACCTAGATGACTGAAAATCTCCATAAACTTCCAACGTTAGATTACTTTTTAGTCCACTTTCTGTTGTTCATTTTTGGGTTTTCCTAGCTTTAGTTGTTTGTTTTTAACTTGTTTAAGGCTAGGTCACACTGGCCGACAGCTGCAAAACGTATGCAAAAAGGACACAGCGGACGAGCAAATTTTCGGGGGTGGCTCCATCCATTGTCATCCACTCCAAAAAGTGGCAAAAATTTGCATAAACAGAATGGAAAAGAAAGGAAAACAACGGACGTGGGCAGTATGTAGCAGGGTTGTTAAAGGGATGTTCATAGGAAGCCTAGAGGATGTATATAGGATGCAAACCGTTCACTGCTCATCCTTTCTATTTCTGTGCTACTAACGCTGTGTAGACGTTCCGNGTTCATCCGTTCACAAAGTTTTGTGCAGCTCAAAACTTCTTGAGCAGATGAAATCTCAGTGGACGGATGCTTGACGGGTAGAGCGTATGAAACACGTATGCAGTGAGTACATAACGGATGCATAGCGTTTTCCAACGGATGGGAAGCTTTTTTTAACGTTTTACATTCTCTTTGCATCCGTTGGTGCAGTGTGACATGGGCTTTAGATCCACATGCTGTTTTCCCCAATTTTCTAATTTTTCCTTTAGGCTAAGCTTTTTTTCTTGCTTTTGTTCCTTAATTTCATGTTCACGTTCTTTGATGACAGTGTAATCAGCACAATATATTAGCTGGAGTGTTTCACCATGTCTGGATTTTGAAATGGTTTGCAGTATTTTGCTTATGTCAGATAACGCTTTCTTATTGGAGACAAGCACTCTCATTCTTGCTGTCAAGTCAGATAACTTTTATGACTTTTGCAGTCAATTATTTTTGACTTTCAGCTAACTCTGGTTGTTGTTTCTGCAAATTGCTGCATTTTCTTACCTAAAAGAGATATTTCCCTTGTGAATCATGACTCTCCCTTTTTATTTCTACTGACAGATTGAAAAAAACTCTATCGTGAATTTGTAGTTGTTCAGATTTTCCAACTCCTTATACAACTCACATTCCAAAACTTCTAATTCTGCGTCAACAAAGGTTTTGGAGTATGAACTAACAATGGTCACAGAACATAGACTAATAGGATTGGAATGGATCGTGGAGGTCTTCTAGTCCAACCCCCTGCTTCAGCAGGAGACCTTATCCCATTCTGGTCAAATGTCTCTCCAGTCTCTTCTTGAAAACCTCCAGTGTTGGAGCACCCACAAGTTCTGGAGGCAAGTAATTCTACTAATTAATGCTCTCATTGTCTGGAAATTTCTCCTTAGTGGTTCCCTCCTTGATTAGTTTCAATCCATTGCTTCTTTTTCTGCTTTCAGGTGCTTTGGAGAATAGGTTGATCCCTTCTTCCCTGTGATAGCTCCACAAATATTGAAAGACTACTATCATGTCACCCCGAATCTTTCTCTTCAGACATATTCAGTTCCCTCAATTGTTCATCGTAGGATTTAACTTTCATTTTTATTCTTTCAGCTCTGGGACAACCCCTATCCACTATCCTGCTCAGTAATGGTTGAATCTCAGTTTTAATTCTTTCCAACTCTTGTCAGGTAGTCCTCAACTTACAACAGTTCATTTAGTGAGACTTCAAAGTTATGTCACTGAAAAATCCTACACCTGGATTGATGGTGCTGATTACCATATATATATATATGGTGTTGTTGTTTTTTAAGTTTTCGCTGGTACTTACATGTGTGCTGTTCAGCTTCCTTCGGGTATTATCCTCTGTCATTGTAGTGCTTTTAAAGTTGTAGCAACGTTTCAGCAGAATCTCATCTGCCATCATCAGGCTTCTGTATTTACGTATTTATATTCATACATACGTATTTATTTATGTATTTATTTATGTATTTATGTATGTATATATATTTATGTATTTATGTATGTATATACATACAAACTCAATACAGAAGCCTGATGATGGCAGATGAGATTCTGCTGTACTTTTAAAGCACTTACAATGACGTGGGGCATGGATAATACCCGAAGGAAGCTGAAACTGCAATTCATGTAATACCGCGAAAGTTTAAAACACACACACACACCACACACACACACACACAACACACATGCACATATATAAAGATCTCCACAGCACAAGCCAGGCAAACACCTGGACACATAAACAGACTCCCTCTGATGCCCCAGCGCAAAACCCCCGTCCACCCAGGCAACCCAGATGAAACCTAGGCTCCCAAAAGATAACAGCCTGTCCTTTCACCAAGCCAAGCTGCACTGAAAGCTCCAATAGCAGGAACACAGTGTTGGCCAGCCAATCAACACCACAAACAACAGAAGAAACCAGAAACACAATCAAACAAACTCCAAGTCCAATAAACACAGACCAAAGACTCCCAACCAATCAGGATGTAGAAAAAAACATCCTGCCATAATAATAGGCTAGCCTCAAATTTAAAAACCAGGCTGTGAGACCCAGCCCAATCATACAAACCATACAGAAGCCTGATGATGGCAGATGAGATTCCTGCAGAATCGTTGCTACAACTTTAAAACACTATGACGTGGGATAATACCGAAGGAAGCTGAAACGATACAGTGTACGCGAAAATTAAAAAAACAAATATCTGACACTCTACGGGAGGAGTAATAAATAGCCAGATCAAAAGCTATAGAAGACTGGGAACTTAATAAGAGCAGGAATATTATGTGACCGTGAAATGTCCTATGCAGCTGCAGAGACAACAATGCAACACCAACTGCTTCAAATTAACATTCTATCACAGGCGCAGCAGCTACTAGAAATACTATGCTGAAAGAACGAAACTGGTTTACTCAGGAACGAAGTTCACAGTAAAAAGATTCCAATTGGATCAAGGAAAGATGCTGCGACTACACCTGGAATTGAGCAGCCGGAAATCCACTCCTCTACTTTGGGATATAGATAAAACAACTTTACAACTTGAGAGCTGAAACGTGCAAACCACTTTAAAAAATGAAAAAACATCTCTAAAAAAACTAAAGAAATTAGAACAACTGACAGAAAAACCCCCAACAACTCCACACAACACCTGAAACACATTAGTATGTAACGTTTCAGAGAAGATACTCACCAACAGACAGATTTACAAGGATTCAATTATGCCATAGCACCCAAAAAAATCCCCACATGATCCATGCATATGTGCAGTAGAATCCACTAACCGAAAATTAATTTTACAGATGAGCTGACAGAAGTAATGACACCAGGTTACTAACATCCATAGGGCACAACCAAACACCTCGGAAAAATATAAGCTGCAAAAGATGAATAGACCCTACACACTGAAAAATCGATAACAGTAATAATCTCCAGCAGACAAAGGGAATGCCACAAGTAGTAATGGATAGAAAAGACTACGAAACAAAATTGACAGGACCTACTCCAGGAGCTCCCATACAAACGTACTATAACACAGACCCAACACATATTGGAAAAATTAACCAAGAAAAATATATAACCCAGCCACATAAAGAATATGTAGATTGAAAAAAGACCTGAAAGCATGAAAGATAGGAGTGATTCACCAGACTGTCAATACATTTGGAGCCTTGCACTCTCAATAGAAGATCTCCCACCAACAAGCCAGGCAAACACCTGGGCACAAACAGACTCCCTCTGATAGCGATCCGACTCCAACACACCCCCACCAGGCCATCCAGGTGTAAACCATCAGCTTGTAATGATAGGCAGCTTGCTATATGAAGAGCAGCCGTCTTTCACACGGAGCAAGCTGCACTGAAGCTCACAACACACCAGACAGAGGTTTGCCAGCTCAATCCAACAGCCACAAACACGACAGAAAGAGAACCAGAAACACAATAATCAACACTCCAAGTCCAATATATCACCAGACCAGGCGATCATAGCCAATCAGAATGGACCAGCCCAATTTGAAACCAGGAACTGTGAGACACACTTCTATACAGAAGCTGATGATGGGCAGATGAGATTCTGCTGAGAACGTTGCTACAACTTTAACAGAACTACAATGACGTGGGATATATACCCGAAGGAAGCTAAACAGCACACATTAGTTCCCGCGAAAAGCTTGAAAAAAACATATATATATATATATATATATATAATAATGATATTAGTATATATATATAATAATATATATATATATATGTATATATATCTACCGTGATGCAATATTGCAGCAGAAAATCTACTGCTCAAGGAACCATAATAGGTTTTTTTGTGGGAATTTGGTATATAACAGTAAAATTAAATTTGTAAGTCACATTGCCATTTTTATTTACTCTAAGGCCCGTTACATTCTCCAATTCTTGTAATTATTTCTTCTGTTACAGTTCTCTGAAAAGGTATTCATTCTTTTTTCTGATTCTCTGAATTTTTACCTATTTTGGCATTGAATAATGAGAGCTTCATAGTTCTACTGAAAAATAAAATCAACTCGAACAAATAAATTCTGTCAAAGTTTGATGCCTGCTGCAGGCATTGGAGCCCCTGGAAGCAAAAGACATCTATCTATAAGGAGGATATGAAAGCATACTTTAAAAAGAGGCAAGACTTCAGTTCCATGGCTGTGGCCTCCGATGTGACTTTTTTTTTTAAACTATCCTCCATGTNGAGGCAAGACTTCAGTTCCATGGCTGTGGCCTCCAATGTGACTTTTTTTTTTAAACTATCCTCCATGTTTGTAAACCAAAAGAAGGACAACCTTTGGAGAACTCTGCAGTTCATAGTCATAAAATGTTTACCCATTCTTTTTAGGGTGATTAAATGGAGAGAGGAAACACTCGTGGCAAAATCTAAAACAGGAGACTCTTTTGTTGATTTAGGCTTGGTTACTTGTGGTGTTGTATGGCAAAAACAGTCTAGGGTGAATTATTTTTTTTTAAACAGGCCTACAATTGTAAACAATTGTTTAATAAGTAATACAAGATGCATAAGCAATGTGTTATTTTCTAATGCCAATATTTCTGGTCGCAAAAATCAAGGCACTGCAAACTATGGATAACTTGAGATGTTTATACTGGCAGGAAGGGTTTAAATATATAATAAAATAGATTTGCCAATAAACCTTCCCCCTTCCTCAGCCCAGTGTGAATCAACGTGGCATCTGTTTTCCAAAGTCCCTTAATCATATTCCAGCATTGATGTCATGACTGTATTTCATTTCATTTTATTTTATTTTGATCCTCTGGAGCTGATGTTGCAAATTGATGAAATTAAGATACCAACTAAGTTGAAATTTCACCAGTAAGGAGATTTGCATAAATGATATTGAATTGTTCAACATTAGCCTCTAATTAGGGCTCTGCAGATGGGTGTATTATAAGGCATCACTATTATGATCAGCATTGTGCCAGAGATAAAGGAAAAGAGACTTGACTCTGGATAATTTTCAATCTAAAATCCTCTGACATAGCAGAGGATTACAGTTTATGAGTCATCAGACTGCTTATATAACTCCCTTAAGAATTTTGGGGATTTTTTTGCAAAATAGATAAATAAATGGTGCCACTGAAAATGGGTCATTTGGTTGTTTTGCATTGATTTCAGGTTGGCTTGAAATTGTAACCTGGCCTCTAGGATGTTGCAAACATCCCTCAGCTATAGTTTAGCCACTATAAACTAGTTTCTCTAAACTGTTCCTGTAAATTATTTTCTCTAAACAGTGATGTTTGCACATTATCTGTTTAAGTCCTCAACTTAAAACCACAATTGAATCCAAAATTTCTGTTGTTAAGCAAAACAGTTATTAAGCTGCAGGTTAGGACATTAAAGAAGACATTTATTTCATTCACCCATCCCTCTTCCTTTAAAATATATCACACCCTACTTCTTGGTAAGCTGGAAAAATGTGGGATAGATAGCATCACCACCAGTGACCAGATGGATTTGTAACTGACTGACAAACTGTATTCAAAGAATGGTACTACATCTACATGGAGGAAAGTAAACAATGGGGTACCACAAGGTTCTGTTTTAGACCCAGTACTCTTCAATATCTTCATAAATGACTTAGATGAGGGGATAGAAGGGAAACTCATCAAATTTGCAAATGATACTGAACTGGCAGGAATCGCCATCACCCTAGATGATAGGCTCAAGATCCAGGTGGATCTCAACAGGCTTGAACACAATATAGATCTGTACACATACAGATTAGGTGAAATCTGGCTTAATAGCAGTAACTGTGAGAGGAATCTTGGAATCCTAGTGGACATCAACTAAATATGAGCCAGCAGTGTGCGTCATGCCCCTGTTAGAGTCTGAATCCAAGGAGGAAGACGAACAGTTGACAAAGAGTGGGAGTGTGGCTCCATTGGCTCTGGAGGAAACTGGGGAAGGGCAAAGTCTGGCTGGGCAAAGCAGGGAAGAGGTAGAACAAGGGAGGGGAGGTTCAGAGAAAGACCCAGGCCCACCTCCCTCTTCAACCTGGGGCATGCATGGAGGAATGGAGAAGAGAGCAACATGGGTTGCATGGTTTTCGGGGGAGGAAAGGGCCCTGATTCCCTTTATTAGCCACACCTGGGAAAAGAGTTTAAAAGAGATGCATGCTGAGTGTGGCGTCTTCTGGGAACAAATCTGAGTTATCTTGTGTTGACTTTGGTTATCTGCGTTCCTGGCATCCTCCCAACAGTGTTGAACTACTGCTGTTCCTTCATGTCTGGAATTCCTTCTCTTGCCTTGCAGGACTAATTATCTTATCTTGCCTTGATTGGACTTATAGTTACAGTTGTTATTTATCATGTTTTGGACTTGATTCTCTGCTGCCAAAGGCTGTTCCTGGGAGAGTTTTTCTCCAGCCCAGAAGGTAACCAGGACACTGGGGGCAAAGTTGGAGCTAATAAAGGGACTCCTACTGATTATCTGACTGTGTTGCCTTTGTGCCATGCCCCAGTTCATCACAGTGTGCAGCAGCAGGTAAAAAAGCCAATGCAATCCTAAATTGCATGAACAGAGGGATTGAGTGAAGATCATGTGAGGTACTAGTACCACTCTATAAAGCCTGAATAAGGGCATACATAGAATACTACATCCAGCACTATAAAAAAAGTTGTTGAAACTCTAGAAAGAGTGCAGAGAAGAGCAACAAAGATGATAAGGGACCTGGAGGCTAAAACATATGAAGAATGGTTGCAAGAACTGGACATGGCTACTCTAGTAAAGAGAAGGATCTGGGTGATTTGATAGCAGTATTCTAATATTTAAGGGTACACTACAGAGAAGAAGGGGACAACCTATTTTCCAAAGCATCTGAAGGCCATGCAAGAAACTATTGATGGAAACTGATCAAGGAGAAATTCAACTTAGAAACTGGAAATTTTCTGACAACATGAACAATAACCAATGGAAAGCTTGCATTCAGAAGTTGTGGGTGCTTCATCATTGGAGGCTTTCAAGAAGAGACTGGACAGTCACTTGTCAGAAATGGGTCTCCTGCTTGAGGAATGGGTTTGGACTAGGTGACCTATAAAGTCCCTTCCAACTCTGTTATTCTGTATTATCCTAATCAGGATATAAGCAGCCTTATTATTTCAGGTGCTCATTTTATTTCATTATTTATTTTGAAACACATTATTTTGATTGTTCCAGGAATATGTGTGATGACCTAAGCATTCTTCCCCCGGAAGGTCATTGAATTCAAAGCAAAATAAAAAGGATAATCTAGCTGTAGATTTAGTAGAATTTTGAGATAGCTCATCCTTCTAAGAGGACTACCCTTCTGAAAAACAAAAGCCACCCCCTTTATTTTTCCTGGACAAAAGGGGCAATTATTTTCTCTCTCACTTGAGTGGCTGACTACTGACCCTTGTTTTGTTCAAAGTGAAGGGAGCTGAAGTAGGAGAAGAAAGCTGCCTTCAGCATAGGGAGGGACAATTCAGAGGCAAAGTATAGGCCTGAAGAGCTTTCAAGGTGAACGCTGATGTTTTATTAGTGCCATGGTTCAGATGCATGGGCAGCATTCTCTTCATTGCACAGCCCTTTTTTGCCAAGAAAGGCAAAGCTGTTGACAGTCGCCATTCTTTTTCTGAAAGAGGCACACACACAACCACAAGAGCAGAGGGAGCCACAATGCTGGAGGGAAGCACAATCCTGAGAGTGACAATTAGTGGCTAAGTATAAAAAATGAAGGAAATAATGGAGACAGATGACCAGATTTAGTAAAAATAAACCCCGTCATTAAAAACTAATTAAATATTTGCATTTCAGCATTAAGTTTTGGCATCAAAGTTTGGGCAAACAGCAGGGCAACTCTGAAGCTTATTGACTAATTTCTTGAAGTTTTAAAAGGAGATTAGTTGCATGTAATGTATGGCTGGTCTACAGCACTCTTCCAAGCAGCTGCTTTATTATTCTTTTGAAAGTGAATCATTTGTAACTGTTCTCAAAGATCTTTTATCAGCCACTTATCTTCTTCAGTTGGACTTGTGATATAGGGAGGGGGGGATAAAATGAATTGCCAGCTAATATTGAGGGAATTAATTCAACCAGAACAGCAGGAGAGTAATAACTTATCTGAATGGTTAAATATTTGCATTTGGCAAGAAAAGGAAAGGAGGAGGAGGAGGAGGGGGGAGGGGGAGGAAAAGGAAGAGGAGGAGGAGGAGGAGGAGAAGGAAGAGGAGGGGGAGGAGATGAAGAAAGATGCTATCTCAGTTCAGGTGGACACCCCGCCTTCTCTTGTCTTAAATAATTTGGACGGTTATATCACTGGCTGCTTTGAGCATTTATGGAATCTTCTGGTTGCTGTTAGAAGTTGAATTGTTGATAGCAAAGAGATTATCTTTAAACATTTTGAAACATCATGGGGGGGATGTACTTTAAAGCCCAAGATATATTTTGTGTTAGCAAAATTATATTTTATTTACACAGTCTGCCAGATGGTCTTGGGAAGATAAAAGCTACCCACTGCCATAGCCGAACCTCAAAGCATAATCTTTGAAAAATCTTTCAGGACCCGCTCCTTGTCAAAACTATGGTCAAGAGCCAAGGTCATCCCCATCTTCAAAAAGGGAGACCCCAGCCTAGTTGAAAATTACAGACCAATCTCTTTATGCTACGTCACCT
>BHFT01036006.1:0-14830 GCA_004320025.1 Laticauda laticaudata | reverse complement strand
GGAAAAAAAAAGGAAAAATAGCAACTTAGCAGGCAAGTTTGCCAGGTAAGGAGTGAGTGGGCAGGGAGGGTTCCCATATGGGCCATGTGGGCGGCACAGCCTTGTATTCCTGCACAGCCTGGATTAATTACTTTCGGGGGGTGCTCTGGGGGGGTGACATTTCTCTGCGGACCACCAAAATTTCTCATGGACCACCAGTGGGCCACGGCCCACTAGTTGGCGACCACTGATAAAAAGACACGTTAGAAATAAGCAATGTTACTTAATCATATTTTCTTGCTAGTAGCAATTTGTAATGATTTAAGAGATTTATTGTAAAATAAATGCATTTCTTAGTATTTCTATAGACTTCACTCTTGGAATATTTCCCTCAGCATGGAAACCCAACTAAAATGAGGAAATCAAGGGAAGGTATTTGAGCTATCATGTCAAATGTTTCATTGACTGGCCTGCCACTATTTGCATTTTTGCTTGAGAGGAAAATTTGCATCCTTTTTAAAAAAATTCTGAAACTGCTGAATTTGCAAATGGCAGTTTTTCATTCTATAGCCAGGGATTCATTTGATCTATTAATTTTCTTCAGACATAGCTTAAAGAAATAAATTCACAATGTCAGCAATAAGGAGCCTAACCCTCACTGTAAAAGTTGTACTAGGGTGACACTTAAATAGCATATTAATGGCCAGTGTGCCTGTCAACACTGTGGAGGGTGCTGTGACTAGTTGCCACATATCAGGTTCTGAATCATATAGAAACCAATGTATATGCAGTCACTATGAAGGCCTCTGTACTGCAAAGTATTAATAATTTTTGTTTTATTTACTCTGGTTTATATACAACCCAGAGCTACTAAATGATTTATAAATATCACATAATGGTATTTAGTTTACCATATAAACTAAAACAGTAAAAAAGAAGAACAAAATATATCTACCACCCAACTATTACCTTCATAATATCATAACTAATGAGACCATACCTCATTTGTGATTCCCAAATGAAGTACAGAAAAAATTCAAAATGTAAAACTTAACAACAAGGGCCCAATCTGTATATCCAGAAGAGGAAGGTATTGCCAAAAAGGCATGACCATGGGGTCCCTAAGGATTTTCTTGGCTGTGGAAATATCAATAAGTTTGTTATCACTGAGTATATAATTTTCATTGGGAGCAGGTGGTCCCAAAGACATGAAGGCCCTAATCCATTTAGGACTTTAAAGATGACTATTGGAATCTTGAATTGTAAAATATTCAATGTACCTTCTGTAATAGTGATGTTACATAGGTGAACGAGGCAGGTCTATAACTAGATTGTGAACAGGGGTATCAAACTTGATTTCATTGAGGGCTGCATCAGGGTTGTGTTTGATCTCAGAGGGCTGGGGGTGAGCATGGTCAGGGGTGGATAGGGTCATAATGGCCACAGCCAGGGTGGGCGTGACATGGGACTCATGTTGGGGGGCGCCCTGAGATATTCTCACCTCTTGGGGAATGTTTAAGGGGGAGGGCCATGTGGATTGTTTCACTTTGAAAGCCACCAGATGGCTATGGGAACGTGTGCTTATCTGTTTCTCAGAACAGCTGGTACAATAACATCTTCATCCCTGTGGATTGACTGAATCCACATCTGGTTAAAGGGAAGGATCTCTACTGCTTTAATTCTACTTGTCTTGTCTAAGAGTTCTCAGATGCTGCTTTGAATGTATCGCTATCACTTTTCTGGTCAATAAAAGGTTCCTTTTGAAATACTTCATTTTCAAGAGTTTTTTACATTCTTGAGTTAGAAGGAGAGGTAATCCTTACAGAAAGCAGTGTCTGCAAAAAGCTCAACCTGGAGAAACAACTTTCGCTCTACCGAGGGGACCCTGCAAACCATGTCCGAGCAAAGCAGCGAGCTGAGAGCGGCCGAATGCTGGGGAGAGACATCAACCACCACCCAGCCGGATGCCTGCTCACTGTACCCTGTTGGAGAGGACATGGTTACCTTGGAAGACCCAAAAAAGCCTTTCTAGTTGATTGGCATCGGGAAGAAAGACAGGTGAAATGGGAGAATCAGAAGGGTCACCCACAGTAGCTGAAAACTGGGGTGGAAATTGGAGCTAGAAGCCCTCTCTGACAAGGAGGAACTAACTGAAGTACTGATGAGGGAGGATTGTTTGAAGAGACATGTAACCTGGTTGGTGATGGGGATTTTGGAAAACGTCAACATCCAAGGAGAGCCTGAGCAGCAGCAGCAAAGGGATGCTGAAATGGCAGCCATCGTGGATGATGTTCCCTCTCTGGGAGCAGCTGATCAAGCTGATGGCACAGCAACAGCAGCCGGAGGTCCAGCAAACCCCCCTCGGGTGGTGTGAGCACTGGGGCCCATTCCTGGCCAAACCTGAGCTCCGCAACTGGAAAGAACCCCCCTCTTGGGGTGAAATATGATGGGCATCCGCGATAACTGGGATTCTTCATGGCACACATGCTCACATACATGCAGGAATATGGGCGTGATTTCCAGACTCAAGGAGCCTGGGTGCAAGTTGTTACCCTAGCCCTGGAGGGAGCTGCTCCCAGTTGGATGGTGTAACTCCAATGCGCCAGAATTGCAGAGATTTGATTGTTTCATGATGGCCCTGTGATGTAGATTCCAGGACCCCCTCACAGATTGCAAAGCACAGAACCACATTAAACTTGTGAAGCAGGGATGGTGGCCAGTGGCAGAGTATACTGAAGAGTTCTGAGACCTCATATACCATGTAAACTGGCCAGAAGATATCCTGGAAAGCTGTTTCAAGGATGGGCTGGGTGATGACCTCAACAATATCTGTGTGGCCTGAGCACCGAACCACCTACATGATTGGTATCTCACCGCCAAAGAAGCTGAGATCAATATACCAGAAACCAGTACTGGGTGGAACGAGCATGGAAGAAATCCCACCACAAGGAAAGCAGGAGACCTTCAAGCCACAAACCATTTTTACTTCAAAACCCTCAGTCTGTTTCAAGTGTGGAAAGGATGAGCACTGAGCTGCAGAATGTTGTTCTAAAACACCCATCTGGAAACCAGAACAGCCATGGCGGGGGGGGGGGAAGACCTGCAAAAGCTGGCCAGCACGAGAGACCACCTTGAGAAGCAGGAAGACCATAGAGTTTCAATCCCCTCCCCTCCTTGGGGATGAAACTCCCGCATCTCAGCAGGAGAAACCAAACTCATTCAGAAGCAATCCAGAAAATGCGCCACTGGTAAGCAAACCAATTGAAGTGCTTACCCTCCCCCTCAGACTGTTTATCCCCAGCCAGGACAGAGAGATAAAGATCTCTTAAAAATCAGGCTGAACTGCAAGCCCCTTGTTGATCCCTGAAGCTGCTTATTCGAACTAGCCAGTCAGCAGCAAGCAGGAGGCTGCTTGATGCTGGCCAGACTGGATCCAAACTAAGGCTGCAGGCCCTCATGGCAGAGAAGCTGGTCTTCAAATGGGGAAAGCTGTTTTCCTTACATCTCATGTTCTTACAACCTGATGGCCTTCTGAAAAAAAGACTTTGCTTCTCTGTCATGTGCGTCAGCTTCTTCTGGACCTCTTCGAAAAATCAGTACAGAATAGCTATAGGAAATGGGGTGGGGAGGAGTTAATGAATCTGGGATGCTAGCAAAGCAGGCACAGTCTGTGGAGAGGAGTGAACAAAGTATCAGAGGGCCGCATCTGGCCTATGGAGGCTCCATTTCGGCCTGTAGCAGGCTGTGGGAGGCCCATGGTGGACCGAATGGAGCCTTGGAGAGCTGGATGCGGCTCCATTTTGGCCTGTAATGGGCTGGGGGAAGCCTGGCAGAATGTTGCAGGAGGTCATCCAGGCTGAAAACAGACGGGGAGGGCACATGTGGGCCCCCCTTGCATCTCACTTTCGCTAGCAGAGGGACAGTGGACCATTTCTTTGCTATTTTCTATTTCTGCTGTAACAGCTTCAGGGAATTACTGAAGAGATTATACAAAAATACTGCTAAAAACTGCCCTAAGTTCTACTAGTTTGGTTTGATAGTCTTATTTGCTTTATTTTTTGATTATAGCTAAAATTAAACAATTTTTTAAAAGAGAAAAAATACTTACATCTAGTAATGTATGAAGATGCTGATCTTGAAAAACACTATGCAGAAAGTCTAAGTCTTTTTCACTGCAATCTGTAAGTGCATGAATTTCTTCTAGGCTGTCTAATACCTGTGAAACTGCTCCTGTTATTACAGGGAGAAAGAAAAATATTTACGACAAATCATTATAAGTTAGTCATATTTCACTGTATTCATTGAGTAAAATATGAACATTAAAGCAATCTTCTTTTCAATGAAGAAAGTATTTGAAAATGAATGTGTGAATTTAAATTTAGCTTTTAAAGGAAAAAAAGGACAAAGTTTAGTGCCTACCATCTGTAGAATGGATGACCTTGAATATGTAGCTAATCTTAATCCCATGTTAAAGCAGAGTTGGTACTTATGCAATGTTTCCTGATTTCAAAGGTCTGACATAATATTTTGAGCCTGATTGTATCTTTTTGAATAAAAATGCAATATTACAGAAACTTAACAGTATCATTAACATATTTAATCATGTTGCAAAGCAAAACAAAAATAATCCCCTTGAAAAATTTTCAGGAGACAATTCTTAATTTATAAATCCCAGTTATAGAACCAGGAGCTAGAAATTGACTTAGAAAATTAATGTGACTCTGCAAGCAATTTCATCCTGCATGATTGTATAATAAACCTATTGATGCTGATTAAATCAATTTGGAAGTTCCAGATAGTAAAAACTGTGAAAAGAGCATAATTGGAGAAATCTCTCACATATCTGAGAGAAATTAATCTGAAAAATTTTAGAGAAAAGTTGGACTATAAAAATGTTGAAAGAAAATAAATATTCAGAAGTATAGATGAATCAGAAAACAGAGGGCATAACTGAAAATATATTGAAAGGAAATCCAGATAGTCCTCAACTTATTATCACAATAGAGCCCAAACTTTCTGTTGTTAAGTGAGATATTTGTTAAGTGAGTTTTGCTCCATTTTACAACCTTTCTTGTCACAGTTTTTAAGTGAATCACTTCAGTTGAAAAGTTAGTAGCCTAGTTGTTAAGGGAATCTAGTTTCCCCATTGACTTTTTTTGTCAGATGGTTGCAAAATGGGATCACGTTACCTTGGGACACAGCAATGGTTATAAATATGAAGAAGTATCTGAATTTTGATCACATAATTATATTGAAGCTGAAAAGATCGTAATTGTGAAAAGTGGTCAAAAGTCACTTTTTCAGTGCTGCTGTAACTTTGAATGATCATTAAATGAACTGTTGTTAAGTCGAGGACTACCTGTAAAGAAACTACACAAAACAGTATGGCTATATCAGCAGGTTTCTAATGTGATATGATTTAATCCTAAAGTTCAAAACAAAATATCTTTGCTATATTAGGAACCAGAACATTATCAAAGATGACTTATATATACACAGTGTATATAACCATTTGGGGCTAGAGTAACATACAGATTTTAAACATAAACCTGCTTTTGTAGTTATTACTGATTATCAACAGTTTCAATGTGATTGAGCTTCTCTTCTGAAATGGGTTTGAAAAATGGGGATTTAACAAGTAGTTGTTAAAAGGGAAAGATAATTTTGCAATAATTAATTATTGTGAAAAAAAGATTGTTATATATTCATTACTGCTTAAATGACATCAATTTTGATTATGATTAAACCTTTGATGTACTATAGTCTTGGTTAACAGAAAAAGACAAATTCAAGTGATGTCTGAGACCTGTAATATAATAATAGGTTTTTCAATCCTGTAGGGAGAAGCATTTATGACTTTCTCTGCTTGTTTTGCCTATCCCACAAAGGGTTTCAATTAGAATTAGTAGAAACAATGGTAAAAAGTGAGACCTGAAGCATAGGATAAAGAGTTATTAACAAACAACTTACTGTTTTAAATAAGTTGAACTATCTAAGTGAATTTTCATCCCACCCCAAGTTATGGATTATAATTTTGAGAAATTTGGGAGGATGCAAGATTGTTAAAATAATGGAAAAGATGTCTTTTTTATACATAGAGAACAAAGAAATGAAAATCCACAAAACTGAATGTGATATCATATTAAGCCAAAAAGATTAAATATCAATGTATGAGCTATTATAAAATAAGACAATAGCTAGCGATAAAAACAAATAAAAAGTAAATATCAGGTCACTTATTTCATCTTTTTNATCTTTTTTTTGGGGGGGGGGGGATAAGCATCACTGCATTAAAGGAATACTGTTGACAGAGTATACCTTGATCTTCTATCTTTTTAACAAGGTTTCCTAACATTTTCTTTATATGTATCAAATTAATTGGGCAGTTGTATTCAATAATAGTAGTGCTTATTAATAGCTCAGAACAGAGGTTTCAAGCAGAATATATTATAAATTGCATATCAACAGTGAAGAAACAGAATTGTTCCAAAATCTCAAATAAAAGACATATTGCCCATTTAAAAAAAGATGATGAATACTACTACTGATATAAAAATTGGTTGTGAAATATGTGTTGAAAATAGATCTTGCTAACATTCATGCTACTCATATAAAATTTATTCATTCAAAACTATTACTAGCTTTTTATAGACATGGATATTTAACTTCAGTAATAAGCCTTTTATGGTCTGCACATTTGAATATATGTTTGAATGTGTCTCAGTTATAATCCTCTTGTTTTATCAAAGATCAAAGTCAAATCAAGAACATATTAGATAGATATTGTACAATGTCTAGCATTACTGGTTAGTAATAAAAATTGAAGAATACTAATATTTTTAATGAAGCTTTTCAATTATATTTTGGTAAGAAAGCTACTAATGAACTAATATGTGCATTATTATAAATATGAAATTATAAACACCAGAAAGTAATGCTCAGTTGTTAATATTTGCATATAAATATATATATGTAGTTTTTTGGATTCTTTAAGTCTGTTCTTCTTTTATCTATTTATTTATATACTGTTATTATTTTTACAAATAACCCAAGGCAACAAACCTATCCAATACATCTTCTTCATCCTATTTTCCTCACAACAACAATCCTGTGAGGTAGGCTGCTTGAGAGAATGTGGTTGACCCAAAGTCATTAAGCTGGCCTTTCATGGTTAAGGTGGGACTTGAACTTATGCTCTCCTGTTTTCTGGCCTGGGGACTTAACATTTTTGTCATCTTTGACTTCTTTATTTTGCCCAGTCACCGGGGTTAAATGATATATAAATTTAACAAAAAATCATAAAAACTGGGAGTTTCTATGAAAGTTACTCTGTAGTCAATGATATGTATGTAGTAATTAAACATACGTAAAATATTAATAATTAGAATTCAATGACAATTCCAATTTCTTTTAACTAGATCCACTGAATAACTTCACCATATGCAAAAAATGTCAAAGTTGCATTTGACATTTATATTCCCTAAATTTCAAGATATGGATTATCAGAATATAAACTAGATATGTATTTGGCTGGAAAAACAAGACTATTTCCATAAAGATTTATGCTTTGCTTTCTTGTGCCCTTCAAGATAGATACTCTAACAACCTTGTTTGAAAAAGAATTTTTCTGGCACTTTTAAAACAAATAATTTCAATTGTAAAAGTAGTCCATGACTTAAAACAATTCATTTAGTGACCATTCAAAGTTACAACGCATTGAAAAAAGTGACTTATGACCTTTTTTCACACTTATGATAGTTGCAACATCTCCATGGTCATGTGATAAAAATTCAGATGCTTGGCAATTGATTCATATTTATGATAGTTGCAGTCTCCCAGGATCATGTGGTCAGCTTTTGGTAACCTTCTGGCAAGCAAGATCAATGGGGAAGTGAGATCCACTTAACAACCATGTTGCTAACTTAACAACTGTAGTGACTCACTTAACAACTGTGACAAGAAAGGTGGTAAATGGGGCAAAACTTACTTAACAACATAAATTTTGCGGTCAATTTTGATCATAAGTTAAGGACTACCTGAATTCATTTTCTACCATGAGCATGTTGAAATAAAAATATACTGTATCTTTGTTCTTTAATTGCTTAAATGTTAAAATAATGTTTTAGCATATGTTAAGCAAGGAAAAAACTGGTTTAATCATGCAAAGCCAAACATAATAGCTAAATGCATAGCTTTAGAGGAAAACAAAGGGATACCTACTTTCCGCAGCTAGAAGTCCTAGCAGGAAGGCAGCATTTGGACAAACAACAAATAGTAAGAGGATTTCAAAACAATTGTAAAAGGATTGCAACTAGGAGCATTAGCACAGCCACAACAAAACAAAACAAAATAAAAACCTACCACATTTTATTAAGTTGAAAAAATGCAGTATATGAAAAGGATTTACATTATATTTTTACAGTGCTATACATCCAACTTTTTAGTAATTATTAGTTTTGAAATTTAAGGAAGTACAATATACTTGCTGCCTATTATATTAAGTGAGGAAGCTCACTTATTTTGTTATATAAACAGTTAACATACATATATCATAGATGGACATATTTAAATGGATATAGGTTACAACTGTTAATAACTTTATTGAGGTCAATTTATTAAAATCAAAAATTATATATCAACCTGTGAAATTAAAGTTGGTTTAATAATAATTTTAATATTCTCAATTAACAACTAAAATGAATACTTTTATTAAATTTGAAATAAAATTTTGTTTTAAAAACAAGTAATAATAGCCCCAGTAAAATTATGATAGCAATTTCAGTACTATGAATATAGTGCATGTATTCAGGTACAATGTTAGAACTACAATGTGATGCAACGAACCAATTTTATTGTAATTATAGTGTGTGTGTATGAATGAAATTGCTACCTTCAACTTATATTTCAAATTTTACTGTCAGTTAAAAGTTAACTAAATTCTTTCTACAAAATAAAATAAATACAAATACAAAATGTTCTTTCATTTCAGAAGCAAAGTACTATAAGTACATATACACATATATGCAAAATAAACAATCCATTAATGTTTTCAGTGGCACTTATATAGCTTCTAATTTCTTCAGAAAATGTTAAAATTTAAACAACCATTAACAATTAAATTCACAAGAAAATAGGACCTATACCTATGATGGTGAACCTATGGCATGCATGCCAGAGGTGGCACAAAAAAGCCCTCTCTCGGGGCACAAGAGCCATCATCCCTGCTCAGCTTGGCTGCGCATACATGCGCACCTCCTGCTGGCCAGCTGGTCTTCCGGTCTCTGCTATGCATATGCAGGGTACATGTGGAGGTTGTGCACACACATGCGGGCTGCACAGGGGATTGTGCATGTATGTGCATGGGTGGGCACATGGGTGAGGTGATGTGCTTCATTTTGGGGATGCACATATATGTTTTGGGCACTTGATGGCAAAAAGGTTAGCCATCATTGACCCATACAGTAATTGTTTTTTCTTAAAATTATAACATTCATTTATAGAAATTCTTCATGGATTATAGTACTGCATTTTTACAGTATATAAAAATAGTTGTTAACAATTCTAATACAATTATTTTACATAAAAACTAAACATTTCACTCACTACAAAACAGAACTTTTCTTCAGCAATCCCCACCCAAATATATTTTTATCTTACTCAATATTAATCAGAAATTAAGAGATTAAAACATATTCCCACTCCATTCACAAATACATAATCAAATTAATTATATTTTAACATTAGATTAGATTATAAAAGAATGATGTAATAGATCAATTCTATGCACAATTATTCTGGATCTATCAGATTTGGGTTAGGGTGATTTCTAGATGGCAGTAAAGAGACACAGATTTTTGCTGATTTTATAGCTATGCCATAATCAGCAATCTCACTGTCTCACTGCCTTATTTCCAGTCTACATAGCCAAGGTAGGCAACAAATTGAACAAGATGGCTGCATACATGGATGCTGTGGCTGGCTGCTCCTTCTTTCAGTGTATGGGATGTATGATTCTGTGTGTGTTTTGGATTCTTTCCTCGATTGAATCCTGTGGGGCAAGTGGCATCTATGGTCAGCAAGCCTTGTTACAAATTAGACTGAAATGTGAAAAGGCTATTACGGATGATTTTATACATTCTCATAATATACTGGAGGAGGCAGCTAGGATCCTGTGGTAGCCATGGATCACTATCCCTGCAGGAAGGAGGAAGAAGCAGGGAAGGAAGAACAGGAAGAGGAAGAGAAAAGGCTGGGATTCTCTTTAGGCTGAGAAAGTTTCCACACAAGCCTTCAATTCCAAGTATATTTCTTACCAATGCAAGATCTCTGACTAACAAAATGGATGAATAAGGCTACAGATTGCAAAGACTAATTCATCAAGAACTGCTGTGTTTTGCTAATCACAGAAACTTGGCTTCATTTCTCATTCTGGATGCAGCTGTTGAGCTGGAAGGCTACATAGCTCACAGACAGGACAGGAGTAAAGATTCTCGGTAAGAGCAAAGAGTTTAAGTCTTTACGTGAACAAAAGCTGGTGTCCAAAGACTGTAGAAATCCACTGCTCCATGGATCCGCAGTATATGACTCTTAAATGTAGACCCATATATCTTCCACTGGAATTCAGCATGATTTTGATTGCTGCAGTCTATATCCCACCTGATCCAATCCTACCATAGCTTTGGGATTCTTGTGTAACACTGTTAGCAATCAGCCAGAATAAGTATCCTGATGCTGTGCATATCATAGTGGGACTTTAATCAAGCTAATTTAAAAAGCAGTGCTCCCTAAATTCTATCAGCATGTTACTACTAGAGGAACAAACCTATTGGACAAAGAACATACCAACATCATACATAGCTATTAAGATTTATACTCAAATACCAACATTTGAGACAATCAGAAGCCATGATGTCACTGCCTTTTACGCACCAGCATACATCCCTCTTAGGAGATAGGCTCCTATAATAAAGACAGCAAAATCTTTGGCGCAGAAGATTGCTTTCGCAACAACTCAGGATTGTTTTGAGAACACAAATTGAGACATCTTTTTACCACCCCTGACTAGAGGACGCACACTGCAACTGTTCTGGCACAGATATTTATCACTGTGGATTAAGCATATTAGGATCAAGCCGCAGTCAGAAGCCCTGGATGATCAAGGGAAAGTCCAGCGCCTCTTGCGTGAGCAGGACCAAGGCTTTAGGTTTGGTGATTGGGCAAGATTAGCAGTGTTGCCAAGAGCCTAGTCTGAAAGGAAAGTAATTTGGAAGGCCAAGACTGATTATAAGAGGAAGATTGAGGATAATTGTTAAGCAATAAACATGGAGGCAAGTGGTGCGCAGGGATTATCAACAAATTTACCAACCATCACCTGACCAGATGTTATCCTCTGCCAAGTGGGATGCTTCATTGATAAGAGGAACTGAATCATTTCTTTGTTTGCTTTGAAAGTGGAGACATTTAAAATACAGTTTTGAAGTGGAGACAGCTAAAATACAGTCACCAAGTGCCAATTGTAGCCCCACCTCAATGTGGAGAACAGGAGGTGAGGAAGCATTCTGAGGGGCTGTGGACCCCAGAAAGGCTGCCAGTCCTGACAGTATCTCTGGCCCAGTCGCTTCAAAGACCTGTGCTGATCAATTGCTGGAAGTCTCGTTTATGCAGGATGCTTCAATCGGTCTTAATCCAGTCCACTTATTCCATCTTGTTTGAAAGGATTCACATTGTTTCGCGCTGCCAAATGTAATTCAACCTATCAATAACGCTCAATGATACAGACTAGTGGCACTCTCTCCTATCATCAGGAAGATGCTTTAGAAAGTTGGTCTGCCGCACATCATTTCGCGTCTTCCGCCATATCATTTGAACTAAACACCAGTTGCATAACAGAAAGCAATAGATCCTACAGAGGACGCTATAGACCATCATTCACACTGCTCTGACTCATTTAGAATAGCATGGGAGGAAGGGGCTATGTGAAAGATTGCTCTTTAGTATGCGATTTTAGTTCTCATTTTAACACAATTCTTCCATGTAGACGTGTTTAACCTTCTGGACTGTGAAAATCTCTCTTATTCAATCTGGCCTTTGGATTATGGAGATTTCCTGTCTGGCCGCTCACAGAGGGTCAGATTAGGTAATCATACCTCTTCAGCCCTTATTCTTAATACTGGTATTAACACAGGGTTGCATGTTGAGTCTCTTACTCTATACTCTTTACGTGTATGACTGCATTCCCACTCACATTAGTAATACTATTACTAAATTTGCAGAAGATACAATAGTGGTGGGACTCATCTCCGGGGGGAGGGGGGTGAGTCTGCCTACAGAGATGCTTTTGTGCTTTTGTGGGGACAATAACTTGGTCCTCAACATCAATAAGACTAGAGAAGGAACAGAAGACATCCAGCCCTTGCTTATTAATGGAGACCAAGTGGAGCAAGTGGCCAGTTTTAAGTTTCTGGGTGTTACTCTAAAAGAGAACCTGACCTGGGATGCTCACATCACAGCACTGGTCAAAAGGGCCCAGCAGAAATTATACTACCTGAGACTTCTCAGAAAACAACTACTGAATGAAAAACTGCTGGTGACCTTCTACCGCTGCACCATAGAGAGTATCTTAACTTATTGCACCTGTGTATGGTTTGCCAATTTCACAGTGGCAGATAGGACAGCACTCCAGAGGGTTAACATCATTGCCCAGAAGATCATTGGTTGCCCTCTCCCATCTTTGGGAGAGCTTTATAGCTCCTGCTGCCTTAAAGTTCAAAACATTCTCAAAGATCCAACTCATCCTGGGCACCCTTTTTTTTTGAACTATTACCATCTGGCAGATCTTACAAGATAATAAAAACAAGGACAAATAGGCTGAAAAACAGCTTCTATCCCAGGACAGTAACTCCATTGAATTCTACTGTATAGTGCAAAATTAATGCAATATCAGGGGTTTTCAATTCAATGTATAGAATGTGAAGGATGTGTGCTTATGTTTATTTTCATAGTCCCAATGTACACTAAAGATGGTATTTAATTTTGTTGTACGAAGTGCAATGACAATGAAGTAAACTAAACACTTGTAGAAGCCTGTAAACCTGTTACAGGTAACCCACCTACTTTAGCACATTGAGCTCAATTTTTTCTGCTCAGTCAGATTTGAAAAGAAAAAATATTTTCACAGCAGAAAGAAGAAAATACACCAGAAAGCAAAGTAGAATAGTCTTCAACAGTGATTGGATGGAGAAGTAATGAGATTGCAGATTTGGATTATATTATTTAATCCTTAATTTTGTGTTTCAAACTTTGATTCTGTAGGAATATTACCATTTTATTGCCTTGCACTGTGGAAAAAGAACAAGTGATTGAAACAGTTAATCTCACAGCTGGTTGGCATTTCTCTGAATATGATGTCCCAGAGAGAGTGTAAATTTTCATCTGGATAGTAGATTATTAAAATGATATACGAGTACAGACGCCTCCCAAAATCTAAAAGCTTTAATGACTGAAAGTCAGGTATGGTAAGTATTGATGTGCTGATAAGGACAAAAGTTTCTTTATTCTCTCTCTGGAACAGGCTATCCACTTGTGCAGGGATCTGGAACTTCCATAAAAACTTAGTTTCAACAGTAGTTTGTTGTGCACCACTGAATCAAAAGCTTTGCAGAAGTCGATGTAAATTGCATCTATTGCTTTACCCTGTTCAATTTGTGTGGTCCAAATGTTTCTGTAATGTAGGAGTTGCAGATTACAAGACTATTTTTTCCTGTAACCAAACTGCTTGTTAGAAAGCAGGTTGTTTGTTTCTAAGTGGAAGGTAATAGATTACTTTATAATTCATTCCATGACTTTATAGGTGACACAACATAGTGAGATTGGTCTGTGATTTTTCTACTAGACTAGAGTCTCCCTTTTTAAAAATAGGTATGACCGTGGCTAATGACTGAAAGATACCTCATAGATTGTGCATAGAGGCTTGGTTAGGGCAGAAGCAAGCTTTTTCAAGAAGTAGGCACATAATTCACCAGGGCCAATAGATAAAGATGGCTTTAGGTTATGTAGTGCTGTTTGAACATTATCTAATGTAAAATCAATATGTAGTAAATTGTTATAATTTTTTATGGTACGACTAGAAAATAGGGGGCAGCAGCCATTGCTTCAACAAAGACTGAGTTGAAGAACGTATTGAAGAGGTTGGCCTTAACAGCTTCATTGTTACAGTCTTCCCCGTTAGGCCCTTTTAGGGGTGGGATAGTTTTCAAGTATTTAAGCTTGGCATTTACAAAATTATAGAAGGCTCAGGTGGTTTTCGAGGTTAACAACTCTTCCTCCTGTTTACAATGGTAGTTGGTGCATTCTGCCTTTATCTGGTGGAATAAGGCTTTGTAGCGGTTTTTAAAATTAGCTACATAACCAATTTTTGACAGAGAGAATTTTTTGGGGGACTTAACTTTCTTATTGTTACAGATAATTTGTTTTGTTTTTTTGCTTTAGGGTTTATTTTTGATACGTGTAGGTAAATGATTCTATTGACTTCAAGCAAAAAAGTGCAACAATGGTATTCTGTAGTATTACAACCTGTGAACAAAAGGTGCCAGTCAAGATATGTGAGGTCGGCAGCTATGAGATCACAGTTGGCTTTTTTAAAATTATAATTTGGAGTCACATCATAATGACCCTCTTTGCAAGGACACAAGTTGAGACAAAATCCAATCATACTGTGATCACTGTTGGAAAAATTTTCTTTAACTTTAAGAGTTTAAGCTCTTGCAGAAAATAAGATCTTAAGCCCATGTCACACTGAACCAACGGATGCAAAGAGGATGTAAAACGGACAAAAAAGCTTGCCATCCGTTGG
>BHFT01036004.1:0-52661 GCA_004320025.1 Laticauda laticaudata | reverse complement strand
AAAAAAAAAAAAAAAAAAAAGGGGGGGGGGGCAGTGAAAAATACTTAGTTGCCAAGGTATGCCAGAGAGGGAGGCCAGTGGACCAGAAAGCTTCTTCCCCATCTTCCTAGGAGCATGGGACTTCTCAAATAGGCCCTGAGATCCCTTGCAGTTTGTTCTACTGCTTGGTGGATGGGCTACATCCTCCAGCAGCAGAACAAATATGAATTTTTTAAAAATTAATATGAATGTTTATTAGTTTTTTAAAACTAATATTTTTTTAAAAAAATTATTTGTGGTCCGTGGGATTTAAAATTATGAATTTGGTGGTCCCTGAGGTCCAAAAGGTTGGAGATCCCTGGTTTAAAGTATAAATCTTCTCACATGTACATATGAGAAAGAAATGAATTAAAAGCATGATTTATTGTTTATAATGGACAAATTAGTGAAAGAAACAAGGATGTTAAGAAGTTCTGAATATGGAACAGCTCATTAAAGTCAATAGTGGATGTTGGAAAAAATTATATATGACAGAAATAAGAAATAAAACATATAGTGAAATTTGAATGAGGCAGGTAGAGAAATATTATAGAAATCTATCTGTCTGTCTAACTGTGTCTATCTACCTATCGAAAAGCATAAAGCCTAAAGTAAAGTGACAACAATTTTTTAAAAAAACAATGACATTATTAGGATGAAACTGAAGTAAAAGAAGGGATGCTTTGTTTAAGAGCTGTTTATGTGAATGAAAATGACATGTCAAAGAAGGAATTTGAAATGAATTTTATAAATAGAAAAGATGATGAAAATGAAGTAAGTCAAAGTTGTGAGAATGTTGAAATATGTTAAGATTACAACTGTAGATTGCATCAGCAGAACATATTACAATATAGAAAGAGCTCAACCTACAACCATTTATTTAGCAACCATTTAAAGTGACTTGCAACTGATCCTCACACTGACAACCATCATCCTGGTAGCAGCATCCTCAAGCTCGTATGATCAAAATTCGGCTGCTTGGCAATTGGCATGCTTTTACATTTATATGCTAGTACCCCAAAGTCATGTGATCACCATTTGCAACCTTCCCACCAGCTTTCGAGAAGCAAAGTCATTGAGGGAAGTTGGATTCACTTAATGACATGATTCATTTAACAATTGCAGTGATTTGCTTAAAAATTGTAAAAAAATTTTTACAGTTTTTTACAAACTGTAACATTGGGTGCTACCCAGTTAACAATGGCCTTGCTTAGCAATGGAAATTCTTGTCTAATTTTGGCTCTAAGTTGATGGCTATGCAGATATGCCTTGGTTATGGGGTCGCTATATGATTTATTTAATTTGTACATGAAGACTACATCTGGGCCTGATTACTAGAAGAATGTCATTATTACTCCTTTATGTAAAAGAAAAAATTAAGCATAAATGCCACTTATAAAGGAATTAATTTGTTGAGTGTGCTCAGGAAAGGAATTGACTAAATTCTGATTGTAAAAGTAAAAGATAATAACCAAATAACCAAAATAAAACATTATAACCAAAAACTGGGAACTATGGGCATTGAGCCAGTATATTTATACATTTGTTAATTTAGAAAACTGTATGATAAAATGAACTTTAAATTATACCATATCTTTGCACAAATATGAAGGTTGATTACTGAATAAGAAAGAATTGTATATTATAAGAGCAATGGCTACACAAGAATAAATAGAATGCATAGGTTACAATAAGAGGATCTGTGATTTATCTTTAGTGTTTATATGAATAAATCTAAAAGGAGTGTTGTGCTGATGTTGGGGGTACATTAGGGATGTGAACCTAGACTTCTGCTTGTCAATTGTGCTTGCAAGTTGATGAACTCTTTTGCATTTTCAATATTTCTGCATATATCATCTAAAAGGTGACCTATTCTCCACACAGCTCCTAAAACCAGATAAAGAAAACTCAATTAAACAACAAAGTCAAAAATTACATATTAATGTGTGGCAAAACTATGTGAATCTATACAATTATCAGTCCATTTGAAGTGGAAAGTAGAGTCAGATGTTTCAGTCCAAGAATGAGAATAAACTGTGAGATTGGGAGGTCATACCTTATTTAAACAACAGAATTCTGGGTATACGGACTTTATATTAAAGTCTGATCATCACAACACAGGTATGTGGAAGTATAACATGACTTGAACGTTTCCATAGACCTCTAAAGAGTTGTTGATGTTCATCAGGATGGAAAAGATTAGAGAGAATTTAGATTTTACTAGGTCAAGCAGATTATGTGCAAATGGAGGCAATTCACTACCATTTATATTTCCCAGGATAGGTTGACCAACCAAGGTCACACCCCAAGAGCAAATATTCTGGATGTGTCTCAAGAACCCAGGGTAACATATGAGAAACTAAAAGTCTTTCCTCAAATAATTTAATGATTTAGCTGTCAAAATCATTAACTCATTTGATTTTTCCTCAAATAGTTAATGATTTATTCATGACATTATGATCAGGAGAATACTGAATAACAATAGTATGTATGAAAGATTGGAATTTAAAAAAAAATTCTACCCTGATTATTTTTTCTGCTCAAGGTAGAAAATGTATCCAATCCTATTTACCCCCATTTGAGTGAGAATGATCCTCTCTGGAAGGCTCTGCGTAACAAGGATGCGACTGAAGAGAAGTCCATCTCTTAATAGTCACTAAGCATATCAGAAAAAGTTTTATCTAGGTAGGGTTTCATCTCATCTTTTAATCTTTCCTAATGCTTTCCACTCTCAGATTCACAGATTTCTTTGTAGGTCACTGAGCTAGTTTTCATATCTAAAATGGGACTAAAACTCATGATTCCCTGCTTTTTAGTCTGGTGTTTTAAGTTTGCAAGTTGCAAGGAGAAGACAAGCACTCTCCAAAAAGTACATTGTTGACCTTGTTGTGAAAGATGACATGGATAAGTCAGAAGGTTACTGAAAAAATGTAAAAGAACTTTAATAGAACTTCAGTGCCTGAATGAAAAATATTATGCTTGATGAAAGAAAAAACACTGCCTTCCAGCAATAAGAACCTTATCCCATTTGTGAAACATGGTGTTGGCAGTAGCATAATTTGCTACTATATCTGAACCAGGATAGCTTACCATCATTGATGGAAATATGAATACTGAATTATACCAGCAAGTTCTAAGGAAAAATGTCAAGGTATCTGTCCATAAACTGAAGCTCAAGGGAATGTGGGTCCTGCAGCAAGGCTACCCACAGCATATAAATTGTACAACAAAAATAATGGCTTAAGCAGAGGAAAGTTAATGCATTAACTTTCAAGGTGAAGCCTGACCTTAATCCTCTAAAAATGTTGTGGAAACATTTGAAACAGTAGATTCATATGACTAAGTCCACCAATATCTCTTAAGTTGAAGCTGTTCAATAAGGAGAAAAAGGCTAACATTCTTTCAAGCCAATGTGTAGGAATAATCAACTGACTGGCTGAGAATCCAAATTATTTGCAGCAAATGTAGGTTAGATAGTAAGATGCAATCAGTATTATGGAACTAAAAATCAATTAACCAAAGACTATGTGGTGTTTGACAAAGTAAAATAAAATGGATAATTTCAATTATATATAAATGATGAGATTTAAAGCAAATATATAAGGTACATATCTTAGTATATTTACGAAATGAAGAAAAATATTAAGAGATGCAAATTCTACTAGAAAACTAATAAAGAATTTAGAGAATAAAAATGCTTGTACATAAAAGCATCTTCAACCACTACTGTTATATAGAAGTTAACCATGCGTGTATCAGAAGAAGTGTTAGAGTAAGTTGAATGTAGTGGAAATAGTGTATTTTAAAACTGTAAAACAAGAGAGAGGATAAAGAATTAGTGAGTGCTGAATGAATTTGAGTTGACTATAAATCTAAATACAAAAGAAATAAGTTAAGGTGATTTGGTCATAGAAAGAGTTTTGTATGTAAGAGTTTGAATTTTGGTGCAGTGATGAGAATACAACATTGCAAGCTAATTCTGCTCATAGCCAGAAGTTTAATCCTGACTGGTTTAAGATTGATTCAAACTTCCATCCTTCCGAAATTGATAAAATGAGGACCTGGATTGTTGGGGGGAATATGCTGACATTTATACATTGCTCAGAAAGTGCTCTGAAGCAATGGTCACTAACCGGTGGGCTGCAGCCGACTGGTGGGCCATGAGAAAATTTTGGTGGGCCGCAGAGAAATCTAATTCCCAGAGCACCCCGACAAAGCAATTAATCCAGGTTGCATCGAAACACAAGGCTGCACTGCCCACATGGCCCACAGGAACCCTCCCCGCCCATTCACTCCTTACCCGGAAAACTTGCCTGCTAAATTGCTATTTTTCCTTTTTCCGACCATCATCTGTTCTGTTGTGCTGGGAGATTTAGATTAGCTAGGAAGCAGGAAATGGTTGGATTTCTTGCTTTCNATTAGCTAGGAAGCAGGAAATGGTTGGATTTCTTGCTTTCTAGCTAGTCTTTAGATCTTCGGCTCAGCACAGCCAAACCTCACTTTGGACTGAAGGTCTGCTTGCAAGCAAATTCAGTGCAGACTCACGGCAAGCAAATTAGAGAGACTGAGCTAGCCGATGGCAGATAGATCACTGAATGATTCTGTGATTCTGTGAATAACTCAATCTGCCTGCTTTGCCTGCTTTTGGGTAAAAGTTGCTCTTTTTTTTATAAAAAATTCAATATTTATATTAATATTTACATACAAGCCATGCCCAGGCAGTCACATGACCAAGCCACACCCACAAATTAGGTCACGCCCACAGAACCAGTTAGTGGTCCCTGGGATCTAAAATTATGAGTTTGATGGTCTCTGAGGTCCAAAAGGTTGGCAACCCCTGCTGTAAAGCATTATGGAGCAACATATAAGTCGTGATACAGCAATTGTTATTGCTGTTTTCAAAAAATTGTTATTGCTGTATCTCAAGAAAGAGTGATTAGGTCAAGGAGAAGATGAAAACCAAGAAAATTGTGGCTCAATGGAGTTAATGATTCACAAAAACAGAGTTGATTTAAGAAAGGAAATCTACAATCAGAGAATGTATATGGAAGAAGCAAGGAGTTTTGCCAGAATAATTTTGCCGATGCCAATGAAATGGCATAGACAAATTATGCTTAGATATATTTCCTTTTTGTCTTATCTCATGCCTTTGATTTCTTTGACATATTATTTATTAGTCTTCAAATTATATACAAGAATGTAAAGACTGCAGTCCTATGTTTAAATATGTCCCAGTGTGTCCTGATTATAGACACTTCTTGTAAAGAAGTCTAGATGACAAATCACAATACAAAATATTGGAAAATGAAAGTAAATCCCAATCATTTCTTAAATGCTCAAATAAAAGAAAGGAGGAATACAACTAATCCATCTTTACCTGCTGTACAGATATGGCAAGAAGAATGTGGTGCCCAAGCAATACCATTTACACATGCTCGATGATTGTTCAGCCTGGCAACTGGCGTACAAGGAACTCTGACATCTAGAATCACCACCTTAAGAGGGAAAAATAATTCTAAATATTAATTCTAAATAAATGATTTTAGATTCTATTTTTATCCTTTCATTGATCAGTTTTTTATGTCCTCAGAGCATTCATACCGCAAACCAGCTGTCAAGTCAACATACTTGATTCCAAGTGATAGGAAAATGCATTTGTTCTCATAATGAATATAAATATGTCATAGTGTGTCCTGATTATAGACACTTCTTGTAAAGAAGTCTAGATGACACATCACAATACAAAATGTACAACTGATCAGTAATACAATTCACATATTAGATTATCAGTATAATTTATTTCTTTAAATTGAAAAACTAACACAAGTAATACATTATTTCTAAAAATGGATTCTGCTTGTAGAAATATTTCAGCAATCAAAGACAGGTTAGCTCATCTCACCAAACCACCATAAAGATTTTTACTGTCCATTTCATTATACCATGCTAGTATCTTCTAATTAACATATTCATCTACCTGATTGTTTTGCTTTATGGAACTAAATGCCAGTAAAAACAATTTCAGGTAGCAAAAACTGTAGTCCCATTGCTTTCACCATGTAGTTGGAAAGCAGAGTTTACCATACTCACTATATACTCAGAAACAAAGTGTACTAGGCGTTCTCACAGAAGTGCCTCACCTCCATACCATCCATTGCCATTGTTGCAAGGTAATTAGGATCTTGTTTATTCCAGCAAAGGCGAAGTAAAGGATGGTGCTGAGGATCCTCATAGATAATAGTGCTATGTTCCAAGTGCCTTAGGTCAAACATCCTCACTGAGCCATCAGCACCAACAGAAGCAAACATGTCTCTCCCACCTCCTGCACGGCTGAATGCAATATCATAGACCTGTTCAGATACCAACATCAGAAGGTGATAAAATATGATGCTTCCCATATTAAGGATTCCTGTCCCACTTTAATTTTTCATGCAAAGGCAGGAGTAAAGACGGTATGTACAACCAATTACTTGCTTTAGCCTAAAAAAAGGACAATGCTTACCACAAAATAGGGCTTTAGGCATAACACTCTCTCCTTCTGAGCAGAATGTTTCTTTTGCAAAATATTTTACTTTGTTGTATTGATTCCCCATTATCAATGAATTACTAAAAGGAAAATAAATGCATTACTAATAGTAGCAACACAACCCACCTTGGCTCTTAGATGACTATTTCCAATGTATAGATTGGATTTTTAAAAACTTTTACTAACTGCACATATTTACAGAAAAAGAAAAATATTACACCATCACCTCTTTGTCATGGGCAATCAATTGAGTCTTGACATGGCCAGACACTAAATTCACTCTTCCCAAGACCTGGCCAGTTTCCAAACCCCAAATAGTACAAGTTGTGTCAATGCTAGAAGTACCTAGTACAGTTTGAGAGGAAAGAAAAAAATATTAGAACTATTTTTTCTTAAGAGCAGTACAAATATGGGTCATTACATAAAATTTCTAATCCTAGACCTCAAGAAAGTGAACTTCTATCTCCTTAATTTACAGAAAGCAACTTCAGTGTATCTGTTAACTCTTTTGTAAAATAGTAAACTTATTTACAAAAATTAACTCTTTTGTGAAATGGTAATCCTTGGATCCTCTACAGCAATCAAAACATTTAAATCAAATTATCACTTTAAAAAAAAATAAAATAAAATGTATGTTTCTATACTGTGATTAATTGATATTCTATTTAATATTATGGAACTATGACTGCCTATATGATCAAAATATTTGACCTGAACTAATATGTGTTAACAAAAGTAAATTTTAATCAATAATTATCTATAACAGAATAAAGTTACATGTATTCATTTTCTGCATCAATGTAGTCCACAAGTATAAACTTCAATTTTATTTTATACTACTTGCCTTAGTAATAATTCAAATAAAATGGCAGACAAAATATAACGCAAGAAGGTCCTAGCTATTGAAGGGATTCATCATGCAATTATAAAAGCAGACCACCAAAATCACAAATCATTTTTCTGCTTAATATTTGCCAATTTAAAAAGCTGATAATTATTTTGCTAACTAGCTCATAATTGCACCAACAAGGAATTGCCAAAAGAAAAGAGTGGTTAGAATAAATTTTTTCAGGTCTCTTTATTGAATAATGTAATTTTAAAAAAGCTAACAGTAGAAGATAAAGGTATCTGCACAGGACAGCTCCATGTCAATTTAACCAATCTGTCATAACTAAGTCAAGTACATGTAGGTAGTCTCTTACTGTTTGTTCAGTGACCATCTGAAATTAGGACAGCATTGAACAAAGGGACATACAACACTTCCTGAAGTTCTGATTGCTGCAGTCTTAAAGTCAACAATACAGTTATGTGACAAAAAATCAGATGCCTAACAACACGCCCACTCTTATGACCATAGCAGTGCTGCAAATTCCTGCTGTCATGTGCTGAGAAGTATCAGCCGGCTAAGCCCACCCATGTGTAGGCCTCTCATCCATCCCCCACTCCTGCAAATTCTGGGCCTCCTCCCTGCCCATTCACATAAGTCCACTTATCTTCCCTTTCCATGCAAGTGCTGACAAGCACCTCCAGCTGATATGAAGCATAGTTATTGTAGAAAGCTAGCCAATGTGATATTTCCGAAGATAGAAAGAAACTTAGAACATTACAATGACTGGCAACCATCTCACAATGTACTGAGGCTCTTTCTATGTCAGGGAACACCGTAAGATGAACACCAACCCTTGCAATGTTTCTGAAGGCTAGAAAGAGCTTTAAAAGCATAATAAAGGCTGATGCTCATGTGGTGACATTTCCAAAGGTAGAAAGAGTCTTAAACATCACATTAGATAGATTTCTATAGCACCTGCACCTTGCATCAGCTGAGCACATTTGTCAATAGCTGCACAGAAAGGGAAAGTAAATGGGCTAGCATGTTTGGGCAGGAAGAATGTCCAAGACTTCTAGGAGAGATGGAGGGTGGGGGGAGAAGGTGCATACATTGTGAAGGTCCATATCCCCTTGCAAAAATTTAATGACCCATATGATCACTTAACTATGGCAGTGATGGGAGCTGGGATGGGAGTCAAGTTTTTATTGTTGGATAAAAAAGTCATCATGTCTAGAAGTTTTTCCAAGTCTAGTTTAATCTTATGCTGTAACTTTTAGGATCTCCTCTGGTCATAATTGCAGAAAATTATTGGCATCTTTTTTTTGGAATTTTGAGAAAAAAATGAAAATAAGCCTAGTCAAGGGGGAAAAAACCCCCAAACTCCTCTAAATTTTCCTTTCACTTAAATCCATGATATATCTCCAATAATTTGCAGCTAACTACTCCACCAATATGTTAAAGGCCATTGGTCACCAAAAGATTGTCTATTTCTTATCTAGAAAATAATTCAAAGCATACCTTTGGCTAGTTTTTGAGATATCTGTCAAAAAAATTCTTATCTAAATTTATAAATAGAACTTTTAGTTGTTTTAATCATGTTACCATCATCATTCTGCTACATTAATATTTGGACCTTACCTAAGAGATAAGGATCCACTTCATTCCAATCAAAGGAAGTCAGTGGAGCACAAAAATCAGAATTCTTATTGTTGTTCAGCAGACATTCTAGCCTGGTCTCTGTTTCACCCACCTGAACAAAAAATATCAATAAATACTTGTCATTGCATTAAGTTAGTTTACATATTTAAAAGAATATGGATTCCCTAAAACTTAGGAAATGGCTATTCTGTGTTTGTCCTCCAAAGTCTCATGCTTTACCATAATTCTGCATGTATTTCATTTCATCCAGAGAGCAACAGCAGAGACAATATATAGTTTTCCCATTGCAATTATTGGGTTCTTCATATTAAAATACAGAATTCAAGAGAGGTTTCTAATTAAATTGGAGGGAATTCCTTACAGCAACAGTCACATTTCTCCTTGAACCTTAAATACATTTTGAGGGGGCACAGAAGAAAATTCAACTGTATGAATACATTTATTTCTTGTAATTTTAGATTTAATTAGAGGTTATCAGCAGAAACAATGAATGCAGCCAATGACAAGAACAGTATCGTGTCCTACACATGCAAAAGGCACTTGCATAATGATACAATGCTGCTTTCATCATTTTGACAAAATGTCATATCTTCTTGGCTATAATTTAATTTAAATCTGATTTTCTTTTTAAAGTTTCTTATTCATTTTTAATTAAAATTTGTATAGATAGTCTTTGACTGATAACAGTTTACTTAGTGACCGTTCAAAGTTATACTATTGAAAAAAGTGACCTAGACCATTTTTCAGTTATGACTTTTGCTGCATCCCCATGATCATGTGATTAAAATTCAGATGCTTGGCAATCGGTTCATATTTTTGACCGTTACTGTGTCCCAAGATCAGTGACCCCCTTTTGTGACCTTCTGACAAGCAAATTCAATGGGAAAGACAAGGTCACTTAACAACCAGTTACTAACTTATCAACTGCAGTGATTCACTTAACAATTGAGGTAAGAAAGGTCGTAAAATGGGGCAAAACTCACTTAACAAATGTCTCACTTAACAACAGAAATTTTGGGCTCAATTGTGGCTATAAGTTGATGACTACCTGTATACCACCTATTTTGCTATTTGGGGCGACTCTAGGTGACTTACAATATCAAAAAAATAAATATATAAAAAACATAAATATAGAAACTGATTAAAATCAGTTATAGAGTAACTGATTAAAATTAATTATAGAGTAAAAGACTGAGTTTAGAGTGGAGCAGTAGTGCTGCCTTCTCAGTCACTACAACAACTGTAGAAGATGACCAGGCCAAGTCTGGGTGTATATGTGTGTGTCAAACATGTCAGTTTGTAGGTTTGAACTCCATCCTGGCTACTTGTGCCTGACATCAACCACCTGCAGCCGACAGTTTCTCCATCAGGACCCCATACCAACCAGCAAATCCAGGTTTTAAGGCTCCTTCTAAAGGCCAGAAAAATGGGGGTAAATCTCAAGTGCTGGAAGAAAATGTTTCAAAGGGTGGGGGATATAATATAGAAGGCTCTTCTCCTAGACCCAGCCAATTTGCCTAATGGGATTTGCAGTAGGTCCTTTTTACTAAAGTGAGACATGTCAACCCCTTTGGGGGAAGATTTGGATATCCTGGACCCATGCCATAATGGATTTTAAAGATAACTGACCAACAATATATTCAGGTTATTATTGATATGATTATGATAAATTCAGGGTTTTTTTTAAGGTGAAATTACTTCTGATTTATAAAGCACTCTTTGTAAACAATCTTCTCTTAAAATCCCACAAGAAACTTAAACTTCAATATTTTTGAAGCACATTTTTGTGGGTTTTTTTAATCCCACAGATATATTATTTTTGCTATCCATTCATGAGATATAGACAAATATCAAACTTCCAGGATCTATCTTATTCTTTTAAACAGATCAACAAGATCAACCAGAAGCAAATAATATTTTCAGAAGCATAAATTTGCACAATGCTTTCATACAAAAGCTCAGAGCACAGATGATAAGAGTAGCAAATGCTTTGTGAAATATTTTGGTAATGTTCAGAGATGCAGCTTCATATGTAATGGATATAAGATGCCATTTGTTAAGCTGGGCTCTAGAGAGCAATTTGAATTACGATTATTGTAGCCAATCTCTGTAGTGTAACAACCTATCTACCTAAGTTCCTTGATTCTTTGGCCTGACTGGTCATGAATTTCCCCAGGCTTATGGTCTAAGGGGAAACTGCTTTCTCTTAAGACCAATGTCTGAGATGGTTTGAGAGTTCATGGCCAATAGCAATCTTGGATCTGATGCAATTTGTCAAGTGTTGACACATAGTGGTGACCATAGACAAAATCTAATTTTGTCAAGGTGGTAGCTTGACAAATTACTCCCACTGGAAATGGAGATTACTACTTCTTCCCTGTTATTGGTCAAATCACTTTCTGGTTGCCTTGATGTTGTTCTCTGCTGTACAGAGGCTCAGCCTAATTGATCATCACCACAGATTGATTTTATTTGGTTCCAGAGGGAGCTTGGGGAGTATTCCTACAGATCTGGTGCATAGTTTGACTGTGCTTCAATCAATGCTTGCAGAAGGGGCCTGCAATCTTAAACACTCAAAGAGCCATTTGGATCTGTTTCCCACAGGTAAAAAAACACCAGGACCCACAAAACCTGGGTGGGTGTGGCCAACTCGACATCATTCTCTCCCACCGAGTCACATACAGCCCCCTAGCCACGCTTACCCAGCCAATTACAGCAGAAAACAAGGAACCACAAAACGCTTTCTCTCTCTCTCTCTCTCCCCTTCCTCCCTCTTTCTTCCCCCTTTCTCTCTCTCTAGNNNNCCCCCCCCCCCCCGTTGTGGTTTGCCAGCAGCCAGTGCAGACAGAAGAGGTATCAGACAGTGAGGACGAAAGGGAACCAGTCAGGGAGTCTGGAGAGGACTTGGACAAGGGTCCTGCGTCCGATGCAGGGATGGGGCCAGGACCATCTGGGAGTGGGGTGCTGCCTTTGGAGTCTGGTAGCAGCAAAGCAGAGGACCCAGGGTAGCCTGTTCCCAGTGCGCGTGTGCGCAGAGCTGATAAAAGGTGAGAGCAGCTGAAACAGAGGGGGCGACTTGGCTGGGAGGTTATTGCCCCTCCCATAAGGGATAAGAGTCAGATCTCAATGACGAAAGCTTTTCAGGAAGCAAAGCAGTTCAATTTATTCTGAGTCCTTCTTGAAGCTCTGCGTATTCTGGTTGGTTTTTTTCTAGTACTGTTATAATTACTTTGGAGACTTCTGTTTTTGGCAGCATTCCATAGCACTGACAGGTGTGTGCTTATCTTGGAGAACGGTTTAAGTTAGTTTTGACTGTGAATGAAAATAATTCCCAGTGATACATTAAAATAGATTTTGCTTTTAAAATAAGTTTGTGTTTCATTAAGTTTGACGAAGCCTGGGTCAGAATACCCTCTTCCTCTCTGCCTGTCTCTCCCTTTCTGTATCTCTCTCCCCCCCATCTCCCCCCCATGTGTGTGTGTGTGTGTTTGTGTGTGTGTGTGTGTTTGTGTGTGTGTCTGTATCTCTGTCTCTGCGTCTTTTCTCTTGCTTGGAAAGTTGTCAAGCTCTCCTTGGGGCTCTTCGCTACTCCTTTTCTTTCTTCTTTTTGAAAATCAAGGCTGGCTGTCGAAAGAGTGTGAGCCACAGTGGAGGCTTCCCTTCTCTTCCCCCTCTCCCTCCTTCTCTTCTCGCAACCCCTTGGCCAGCTGTGGCAGGGCCGGGAGGGAACTCAAGTGTGCGGAGACCCTCAAGTGAGCAGCCGGGCACGGCCAAAATGCAGCAAAGGAGCATATGGGGCAGGCAGCCGCTCCTTGAGGGGAACTTTCCCACCAAAAGTTTAAAAAGCAAAGATCAGAGTTTTTTTTAAAGAGCTAAAAAGAACAAAATTTGTAATATAGTCCTATATATCTTTAAGTCCAATTGGATCAGAGGTAGTATTCACCAGTTCTGGAGAACTGGTAGCAGAAATTTTGAGTCGTCCACAGAACCAGCAAATACCCCCTCTAACGAGCCCCGCCCCACCTATTATCTGTCTCCTGAGTCCTAGCTTATTGGCTGGTCTTCTTTTGTTGCCCTGCACAGGAGAACGGAGCTGGAAAGCACGTTAGTAGGATGGGGAGGGAATGGGGATTTTGCAGTATGCTTTCCCTGCCATGCCCATCAAGCCAGGCCCACCAAGTGACACCAAGCCCACCAAGCCACACCCAAAGAACCGATAATAAAATTTTTTGAATCCTACTACTGAATTGGATGGCTTTCATTGGCAGAAAATGTATTTTCACTGTGAATTTCCTTATAGCAAAAGTGGTTTGGAGTTCCAATAGTAAACAATGAAAGAACAGAAAAGAAGTTGCCAAAATCAAGCAAGGAGCAAGATCAGCAATGAACTAGTACTAAATCAGAAGACAGAATAGCTTTAAAGGGTGCAATTAAAACCCAGGTGTACTTAAAATGAGGGGAAAAAGGTAAATAGTTCGGACCTTCCAACTGTTTCCTTACCAAAGAATTGCAGTCTTGCAAGATCCCTCTTCTCTGTGAGTATAACAAATTGTTCCGAAGGTCATCTTGGTCATTCCTAGTAACTCCTTCAGAAAACAGGGAGCAAAGCTGCCAATAATCAGCTTTGTGGCAAAATCAGCTGTTTATCAGTGGGAGAAAAAGTCACCCCTGCTCAGATATGTCATCTTGGGGGAAGTCCATCCGAAACTATCTTTATTGTATGCACCTCATACAACAAAATGAAACACCATCTTCAGTGCACATGACCATAAAATAAACACAAACACATATCCTTCACCCTCCACACATTGAACGGAAACCCCTGACACACCACCAACACTGTACTATACAGCAAAATTCAAAAGAGCTACTGCCTGGAATAGAAGCTGTTTTCACGCCTATTTGTCCTTGTTTTTAATTATTCTGTACCATCTGCCAGGTGGTAATAGTTCAAAAAACAAAAGGGTTCCTTGGATGAAATGGATCTTTGAGAATGTTTTGAACTTTCTTAAGGAAGCGGGAGCTATAAAAGCTCTTCCAAAGAGGGGAGATGCAACCAATGATCTTCTGGGCAATGACATTACATCACTGGAGTGCTTTCCTATCTGCCATTGTGCAACTGGCAAACCATACAGAGGTGCAGTATGTTAAAAATGTTCTCCATGGTGCAGTGTAGCAGGTCACCAGCAATTTTTTCATTCAGTTATTTTCTGAGAAGCCTCAGGTAGTATATCTCTGCTCTGGGCCCTTTGACACAGAGCTGCAATGTGGGTCTTCAAATGTATGCGGAAGAAACCCAGAAACTTAAAACTGTCCACTTGCTCTACTCGGTCTCCATTGATATGAAAGGGCTGTCTGATTCTGTTCCTTCTATAATCCACCATAAATTCCTTGGTCTTATTGGTGTTGAGGACCAAGTTATTGTCTCCACATCACGAAAACAACCAGTCCACACTCATCTCAGTAAGCAGATTCATCCCCCCCCCGAGATAAGTCCACAACTGTTGTATCATCTGCAAATTTAGCAATCGTATTACTAGCGTGAGTGGAATGCAGTCATGCACATAAAGAGTATAGAATAAGGGACTCAACACAAAACGCTGTGGTGTCCAGTGTTAAGAAATAAGGGCTGAAGAGGTATGATTAACCTAATCTGACCCTCTGTGAGTGGAACACAGGAAATCCATAATCCAAAGGCAGATTGAATTAGAAAGCCAGGTCTCGAAGTTTTGCACACTAGTTCATGTGGAAGAAATTATGTTAACATGCAGAACTAAATCCACACAAAAGCATCCTCACATAGCCCCCCCCACATGGTTTCTAGATGAGTCAGAGCAAGTGTGAAGAGTGATGGCTATAGCATCCTCGGTAGATCTATTTTTTCTGTATGCAAACTGTTATATTATCAAATGTATGCGGAAGACCAGAAAATGATAGCCGGCAAACCATTTCTTCAAAGCATATTCATGATGATAGGGAGTGAGTGCCACTGGTCTGTAATCATTGAGGTTATTGATAGGGAACTCTTTGGCAGCGGAACAATGGTGAAGCCTTCAAACAAGATGGAATAGTGGAGCTGGAGAAAGACCGACTGAAGTACTCGGCCAGAGATAACCATCAGGACGGACCAGCCTTCTAGGGTCACAGCCTCCAGAATGTTCCTCACCTTCGTTCCTCCACAATGAGTGGGGGCTACAATTGGCTGGTAGTTGTGTTTTACGCTGTCTCTGATACCTCCATTCTTCAAAGCGAGCAAAGAAAATGATTCAGTTCCTCTGGCAATGAAGCATCCCCCTCAGCAAGGGATAACATTGGTTGGCTTGATGGTTTGTACTTGTTGAATCCCTTGCTCATGTTATTGCGGTATCAATTATCCTCATCTTCCTCCTTTAATCAGTCTTGGCCTTCCGAATACCTTTCTTCAGATTACTCTGGCAACCCGTATCTTGGCCCCCATCATGGACCTAAAGGCCTGGTCCTATCATGCAACAGGAGCTGGACTTCCTGGTCATCCAGGGTTTCTGATTGGGTAGATCCTAATACGTTTAGCCACAGTGATAGTATCTGTGCAGTGTTTGATATAGCACAGAACAATTGCTGTGTGCACCTCTAGGTCAGGGTAGTAAAAAGAGTACCAATTTGTGTTCTCAAAAACAATCCTGAAGTTGTTGGGAATGCATCTTCTGGCCAAGATTTCACTGTCTTTATTATAGGGCAGAGCCCGTCTCCTAAGAGGGATGTATGCTGGTGCTAAAAGCAGTGACATATGGTTCCGATTGTCTCAAATGTGGTAATTGTATAACCTTATAGCCATGTTTGATGTTGATATATACTTTGTCCAATATATTGCTCCTCTAGTAGCACACTAAATGTGCTGATAGAATTTAGGGAGCACTTCTTTTAAATCAGCTTTGATTAAAGTCCCCGTTATGATAATGCATGCATTCAGGACACTTATTTGCTGATTACTAAACAATATTATACAAGAATCCCCAAGCTATGGTAGTATTGGCATCAGGTGGACATAAACTGCAGTAATCAAAACCACGCTGATTCCGCAGAAGATATATGGTCAACATTTAAGAATCATACTCCAGATCCATGGAGCAGTGGCTGTCTACAGTCTTTGTATTTGTATTGATACAACAGCTTTTGTTCACATAAAGGTTTAAACCTCCCCCTTTGATCTTCGCGTAGAATCTCTACTCTGTCCTGCCAGAGAGCTAGTAGCCTTCCAGCTCGATAGCTGCATCTGGAATGAGTGAATGAAGCCAAGTTTCTGTAATTAGCAAAAACACAACCGTTCCACAACAGTTCTTGATGAATTTAGTCTTTGCAATCTGTAGCCTTAATTCATCCATTTTGTTAGTCAGAGATCTTGCATTTGGTAAGAAATATACTTGGAATTGAAGGCTTGTGTGAAAACTTACTCAGCCTAAAGAAAACCCCAGCACGGCATCCTCTCTTCCTCTGCCTCTTCCTCCTTCCTGCAGTGATAGTGATCCATGGCTCCCCCAGGGGCCTAGCTGCCTCCTTTAGTATGTTATGAGAATGTATAAAATCCATAATGTATAAAGTCCATAATAGCCTTTTCACATTTCAGTCCAATTTGTAACAAGGCTTTTGTTTATTGAATAAATGACAACTGCCTGAGTTCAATTACCCCCACTAAACCATAAATCATGCTTTAAAAACCACATTGGATGAATTCATGTAACAAAAATGGCAAAACCAAACAGGACTTCATCCCACAGACACATTTGGTGTGTGAATCCAAATACTATTTTTACCTGTACAAAATCAATGGTTTCCCGAAAATGATGTACAGAGCAGCAGGTGACTTTTTTTCTCCTGCTGACAAAGCTTGGAATGTTTATTGTAGAATTACAGAAGGAATATTGGTATATAAAAACATGCTAATGTACCTGCTAAAAATGTAGTAAGCAACATATAGGAATATTGATTGTAGGACTATAATACAAAGCACACTGTTATACTATTGCCATATATCACTTTATTTTTGTGTAAATGTGGAATAGCAGTGTACCTGAACTCTAGCTAGAAAAGTTCAATTTCTAACAATGAAATACAATTTATTTCAATTACAATTACCAGCAATACTCTAGGCATCTCTATTGCTGCTCCATATCAATGAGCTGCTCATAAACCAAGGAGCTGCAGTGGATTTGGGGAGAGGTTGCCCTAGTGGAACTTGGTCAAGCACCCTAATTATCTCTTTATTCCATTGGGCAACCACTATCTTGACTGAGCTGCTCACCAGATCCTTGGGCCTTCTCTGCTGCACAGAGTAAGCCAATCTAATAACTCCTTCATTAGGAGTGGGTTAATTGCAACATTAAACTTCATAGCTTTCATGATGATCTATCCACAAGAAGGAGCTAAGCTTTATCCTGCCCCCTTTTAAGATTCTGTCTGTCCCAAGATTAAAACCAGATGTACCGTATAATCCTTTGTTGGTTCTTTAATATCTTGGGCCAGGTGCATTGTCATAGCAGTCAAGAACTCTTGAGCTGCTGTAGACCCTTCAGCCAGGATAGGCAGGTTGAAGCTCCCTAATACCAGTTTGGCAGCCATGGTTGGGATCCTGCTTTGCAACAGAGGGAATGATATAGCAGCAGCTAGCCCAAAGGCCCCTTCAAGTATAATCACACTAACAAGTTATCACATCTGTTTATCTAGAGTAATATCCCTTGATGCCAATAGAGTTTCCGAGTTGACAATAGCTACCACCAACCATCGTCCTGGACAAATTGAAAACCTGGAGATCTTTGAGAGATGAACTTCCCCTTTCCCCATGATACCCAGGTTTTGGTAATGCAAGCCAGGTCTGCCCTCACATCCCCAATTGTGGATGAGGATGTTATGTTACAGGTCTGGCATTCAATACTACAGCGGGAGTTGAATACCCAGTGTTCCAAGCATTTCTGCATGGAACTATTTCCAAATAAGAACCATATATCATTACATTAGGGAAGACAGGTGTTCAGGTTATTTGTTATGTATTTCTGATCAACTGCTGAAGAATTCACTTTTTTAATGATAACTGAAGAACTTACATGTGAAATGATTATCTTTTGAATCATTATCAGTCTATTGAATACAGTGCTATATTTGAGATACTACTATGGTCTTATTAATATCCCAATTATTATGAGAATATTCTGAGAAATCAATGGAAAAGGGCAAGCTACATGCTTCAAAAACCAAACTTTTTTATACTTGAATATGCTAAGTATAATACTTCTTTGTAGCTCATAAGAGCAGGTCTGCTACTGTAGTTTAAAAAAAAATAATAATAATATAGAATTATTTTCTAAATGGTCTACTTACTCTCCACACCCGCAGATAGTCACCACTGGTTGCCAAAAGGTCTGGATAAACTCCTTTGGTATCTGGTATCCACATGAGCTTGGTAGTAGGATAGGGGTGATCAAAAGTATTTCTGCAAATGAATTCAGAGCTTTCTTCATCCAACCCAACAAGCTGAACCTATGAGAAAAAAAAGTATGTGTGTTTGTAAGTGTGTATGTATGTGCACACGCACACACACACACTCAGGACAAAGACTAACACAGTTACGGAAAAATTGTTACAAGCAAAATTGATCAAGTAAAACTAAATAAATTCCAATGTCCAGATGGTATCTATCTAAGAGCTCTTGAAGCAATTAAGAATAAAACTGTCAATAATACAATTCTTTTAAACAAAGGATTGGAAAAACGTGATTCCAATTTTTCTAACAATATTGAGAAGCAATATAGGAACCTAGAGACAGTTTTTTTTTTGGGGGGGGGGGGNTAGAGACAGTTTTTTTTTGGGGGGGGGGGGAATTAAAAGAATTGTTAAAGAGAAAATAATACATAGCACTAGTCTTGTTGAAAAGGAACTAAAGAGAAATCTTGTCTCACCAACCTTCCAGCTTCTTTGAAAGTGTCAAAAAGGATATGGAGAAGAGTACTTCTCCAGGAATACATCTCCAGTCAGGAATTGGTGTAAGGACTGATACTTTTTATTTGCATAAAACATATCTGGAATTAGAGCTGATCATTCAAGTTACCATGCTGACTACATAAATGATTACACAGCAAATTATTCAGATCAGCTTTTAAATCAAAAATTGTGATGCACTCGAAAAGCAACCTTCCAATCTGGATGAATGGCCTTCAGAATGATGAATGCAGTTCGCTAGAAATAAATGTAGGATGCATACTGGCACATAAATTTCAAATAAATTCCAAAAAGTCATGTATACATAGAATAGTCACTGATTAGAAAGAGTATCTTGGAGTCAGGGTAGATGGTATCAACCAAGTTTGCAGCTGCTATAAAAATGTTAAATTCCCATTTGGACTTCTTAGAACTAAAAATAGAATTGTCAGTATAATATTCTCTTTATATAAACCTATAGTAAGACTACACTTTAGCTACTGTTTTGGACACATTTTGAAAATGGTATTACAGAATTAGAAAAGGTGCAAAAATGTGGATGAGGATGGTTATGTTACAGGTTTGGTTTTCAACAAAGATTAGAGAGACTGGAATACTTCATATATGAGGGAGGATTACAGTAACTCAGGCTCTATCTTGGAACGAAGTAATGGAAGAGGATATAACAGAAATACGTCTGGCATAAATAACATGGAAATGAACATATTTTTCTCCTTCCAGTGTGTAATTATTGAAATTAAAGGTAGAGAGGTTGGGGCCAACAGAAGGAAGTTTTTGTTGTTGTTGTTATATAGACCCAAGAATTCACTGCTACAATTCTGGCAATGGCAGTCAATTTGGATAGCTTGGGAAGCTTCAGATTACACACTAACACTGGCTACTATTATGATAGTGATGACTGCTTACTATTTCCTGAAACGGAAAACGTGAGTTAAATAACCTTGTAAATTTAAATTATGGATAAATGCTCCTTGTAGGAAAACAGCAGTTACAGACCTCCAGTTCAGGCATATGAGTTTCCCAAATGAATCCATTTGGCCAATATTGGAATAAATTCTGCAGGGCTCTTAAGGCCAAATGAAAGCTTAACTAAAATACTGAAGGGACATAAGGTAGGCATATATTAAGCAAATTTTATGCCGTGTAGGTATCAAAGGGTAAACGTAATAACACAACTCCTAAAGCTATCAAAATTGAAAAAGAATGTTATTCCTTTCTCACTTCCTAGAGAGGCAGAAGGTGCGCAGATGCAGTTTTTTCTCCTCTTTTCATCACACCACCACAAAATATCCCAACGGCCCCTGCCTATAGTGAAAGCAAGCAGTTTGACCACCAACTGGAAGCGGCAGAGATGCTCCGAGGGCAAAACCTAACAAAACTTCCCCGAAGCAGCTCCGCCTTTCGCGCATTCCCCTCCCCTCCCTTCCCACCTTTTTGGACACTCACTGCCTTTAACTGGGCCGCTGGCGAGGACCGACTGGGGATGTGCTGCAGTGCGGAACCTGACCCTTGGCCCGGCCTCACCAATGACTTCTCCTCGCCCGCTGATCCCAACCAGGTTGGCTCACCTTGTTATTGTACTCTTCTACGAAGCTGCCTAGGGCAAGTCGAAAGCGCTTGTCGGGCCTGACGCTCCAATTCATGGCGTAGACGGTCCATGGCGCCTCGTACTTGTAGATCTCCTTGCGCTTCCCGTGCAACGACATGGCGGGTGGGAAGGCTTTACTTCGTCAGCCTCTCACGACCTCCTCTCGAAGTATCGCTCCCGACAGTCTTTCTTCACCTCACACAACGACGATGGCTAACCCTACTCCTCCATTCACCCTATTCAAACTCTGGGTTCTCATTGGTCCTGGACCACGCCGTTGCTCAACTCCAAGGCTTCTCATTGGTTTTGCGAAACGTCCACCTCGCTCAATCTTCGAAAAAGATTTACATATTGGCCATCATGGAATTAACCATTAGCGGAGAAAATTGTCGTTCTTGGATAAAGCCCGCCTCTTCCATTACATTTGAGCGTATCAAGTATGATTTAGTTAGTCGCTGTTATTTAAAAAAAAAAAAAAGAAGAAGAAAGACGTAGAGATAGAAATGTAGAACCGGTTTCTCTGAACGTTATTTTGGTTTGTCCGGAACGTTTTAGGCGATTTAGGAAGTTTCGTCGAGAGTCCGAAAGGTCTGCCTGATGCGATAGTCATAGCAATTGGATAGAAAAATGCAGTAATGAAAGTAATTAAAGGGTGTTTTTAACACAAGTGTAATTTCTGGTGCCTAATGCTGTTATCCTTCCTTTGCTTCAATCTGGGTATGTATTATCCTTCGTTGGTGTTGTGGTACAGCATGATTGTCCAACCTTTTGGCTTGCTTGGGCTGCATTGAGCGAAGAGGAATTGTCTTGGGCCGCATGTAAAATATGTCATATTGTTAATGTGTATACATAACAAACTTATTTTATCTTTTATATTTTTTATTATCTTGTGGGGCCGCATTACTAGCTGCCCAGAGCTGCATATGGGCTGCGGGTTAGATACAACTGTTATAAAATAAATAATATTAATGATGAGGGGATTATAAATATATTCAAATAGTATATACTTTACTATAATGTATATTTCAAGAAGGCACAATGTAGGAATTGCTATTAGTCCTCGTGGGCCCTGCTCATGTTGGTCCAGGTTTTGATCCCAGGCTTGGTACCCATTACTGGCTAATTTCTTGGCTAAGATGGCCCACAAGACCCTGTGTGTACACTGGCTATTTATTGAATAATGTGTCCATCACTTGGTCTTTTAGATAGATTGGATTTCTAAAGCACACACAGAAAATGGGGCGGTAGGTCATGCATATAAATAACTCAAAATTTCTGCTGCTAAGTAGATTAGATTCAACTTTATTGTCATTGCACATGAACACAGGCAACAAAATGCAGTTAGCAAAACTCATTTAAGTAAGATACTTAAATTACTTTTGCCACATTTTCTTAGCACAGTTGTTAAGTGAATCACTGCAATTGTTAAGTGAATCCACTTTCCCCATTGACTTTACTTATCAGAAGGTCCCAAAAGATGATCACATGATCCTGGGTCACCGCAACTGAGTTTTGATCACGTGACCATAGGGATGCTGCAGTGGTCATAGTTGTGAAAAACGGCCATAAGCCATTTTTTTCAGTACTTTTGTAACTTTCAATAGTCACTAAATGAATGGTTTTAAGTTGAGGATTATCTGTACAAACCCAACATCGTTGCTCCCTTTTAGAATAAATACTGTTAGACAAAGCTCATAAAATTATTTATTTTGTTTTAATTAGGTTTTTAAAAAATCCTGCTTTATTACTTTACAAGTAACTCAAGGTGTCATTGGCCTCCTCAGAGCCTGGTTCGGAAGAGTTGGAATTGGGATGTCTGACATGGAAGGCATGCCAGGGCACTGTCTTGGGCATTGGTGCAGGTGGTCGACCAGACAGAGAGCTGCCTGCCTGCACAGACGGGAAGAACGGCTGCTGACTGTTAATGATCCTGATAGGCAGCTGATCTCCCCTGATGAGGAACAGCTGTCTACTGGATCCAAGGACAAGGAGAGTGGAGTACAGGCAAGCCCAGAGAAAGGCTGCAAGTCCCCTTCCTCACAAGGAAGACCTGGAGAGGAGTAACTTAAGAAGAAGTTAGTCTTTGCCAGGAACAATTGTTTGCTTTGACTTACACTCCTTCGACTTTGACTATTGCCCATTGTTGTTTGCCTTGCCTCACTTGGAGAATTGCTCTCTGCATTTTGTTTTGGTCCTAGACTTTCTCTTGTGGCCTGAGTTTGTGCCTTTGGAACTGCTTCTTGTCTGGGACAAGTTTCTTGTCCCGGGGACTGCCCTTGTCTTGTGTCTGGACTCTGCCTTGTGGATTGGATTTGGAACCCTGGACCTTGCCCTTGGAGCATACTCCTACTCTGTGGGCTTTCTTTATACTACTGGGGCTGTGTTTTGGAGATTGAGAATGGCTGCCTTGAGGGTAGTGTAGGGATGGAGCCTTACCGGTCTTTAGAAGACCGTTGACTGGAATATTTGTTATTATTAAGAGAAATAAAGAATTCTCTAAAGGCCTGTCTTGCTTTGATCATCTGGATCATAACAGTCACAAACTTACATAATGTACCTTCTTCCTATTTTCCCCATGACAACCCTCTGAGATGGGTTGGGATGAGAGTGAATGACTTGCCCAAAATCCCTTTTTAAAATAACTTAATGCCACTATCAAAATACTACACAAATGTTTCTCTAGCTTCACCCATGAATATATGAAAAAGCACATTACACCAAACTCTCCAAGGTTTGAGCTTTCAGCTAATCATGCTATTTCTACTCATGCATAATCTGCTTCTGTTACATACTACTTTTCATATAGTCAGAAACCAACCTCCATTGTGAAGAATAAAAAATTTGCATTTATAATGCATTTTTTTTTCTCATTTTTTGATATGCTTCAGAATAGAATTCTACCAAAGAAATTAATCCCTCTGCATAATTCAATCTTTTTTTTTCTTTTTATGAGGAATATTAGTTGTGTCTTGTTAGGGATAACATTGTTTTACCCTAACTGGTTTAGGTAAAATAATAAATAAGTAATCCTGGTTAGTATGTTAAAGTATCTGTAACTTTAACTGCGGGAAAGTGATTAGGGGAGTGGTTATGAAAACTCCTTAAAATAAGCAAGACAGCAGCGTGCTCGCTCTCTGGCTTTGAAGATCCTTAATTACTGCTTGGAAGACTGCATTGCTCGCACGGGAGAGAGAACAAAGGACTGATTTGTAAGTGAACTGACCCAGGATATTCTACATGGACTTTGCTAACTGAATATCCCTGAATGGACTGACTAAATGATACATGACTATTGGACTGGTATTTTGACTATGCTATATTATGGAATAAACTATCATTGTGATAACACAAGCGTATCTGGTATTTTTACTGTATGTTAATAAACATACAAGCTTAGCTCACTCATTTATCTGTGTGCCTATCTGACTTACGCTGCACATTCTGTTTTGCTTGTCTCCCTAACCCTGGTTGGGGAACCCAGGCTTAACATGTCTCTCCAATTGTCAAGCCTGATACAGTTTTCATAGTTATTAACATTTCTCTAATTACCACAGGTATATTGGAAGGCTTAATGTTTTTCAGCATTTGATTAACATGTAAGTTCTTTCTGTCCTTTGTTGATCTTGGAAACAAACATTTGTAACGTGTTTCAGTTTTCTTTTTTGATATGTCATTATTCCTACAGAATTTCCATAATACTCCTTCAAGCATTCCCCTTCTAATTTTAGATCATCCTGGGTTTTGATTAATTTCTTTTTCATGTCATATACAAATAACTATACTTATGAATGATCCTTCATTCATAATTAAATCTACATCTTTGCTTCTTTGCATGTATTTATCAAATCAACTCTGTATGATCAGATCACCTTTATTCAATCTACTAATACTGCAGAATGTACCTTATTCCATCAGAACTATTGAAAAATATTAGAGCAATGGGTTCCAATATTGGAATCATTTTTCACTCATATTGATACCACTCAATGCATCCCCAAGGGCTAGGGCCCTGGCAATTTTAGTGCCAATATTTAAGAAGAGGAAGAGAGATGACCCTACTAACTATAAGCCAATTAACTTGATATCATCAGCAACCTTTATGCTAATCACCTCCACAATAAGTTTAAGGATTGGCTGGATCAGGGAAATCTGATAGCAGAAGAGCAGGTTGGCTTTGTAAAAAGTAAAGGAATCAGTGTTTGGTCTTACAGTACATGATTAAAAATTATTCAACTAGCAATGCTGTGTCATTGTATGTTCCCTTCATTGATCTTAAGGCAGATTTTTATTATTAATCCTGGACCAAATTATGAGAAAAGCTGAAAGTTGCATCAATTAGTTGGTTTCTTCATTTAATGTGTACCCTACACACAAATATACTTTCAAGATCAGGTGAAATATGTAAAGGTTCCTTGTGAAACCAGTTACAGCTAAAAAATGGATAAACAGGGATGTATTTCCCCCCCACCTCCACTTTTCAATTTTTATATCAACTGTATGGTGAGATGCCTAAATGATCCACATTTCCAACCCCTAAACTAGGAGACTATAGCATTCCCCAGCTGCTGTATGCAGATGAAGCTGTAGTACTTTCCAGAAAGAGTGTCAAATTCAAGGCCCGGGGACCAGATCTGGCTCAAGGGTTGCTTAGATCTGGCCTGTGGGGCTATAGCGAAGGACCGGCCCATGGTGCCTTTGCCATCAAAAAAGGTAGCTTGTGAGGGCCATGCATGCCCCTCCCAAGCTCTGTTTTTTTCTGGCAGAGGGTTGCAGGAAGCTGTCCCAGCCCAAAACAGCTCAGGAGCCTGTTTTCACTAGCAGAGCACTTGGGCCATTACAGGCTTCCCCGACACAAGTGACATGCTGGCCACGCCCACCATGCCCAGACCTACCCCAGTCCTCCGAGGTCAAACACAACCGTGATGAGGCCAGTGAAATCAAATGAAATCAGTGAAATCAAGTTTGATACGCCTGCTATAGAACATGTCTTTCTTAACTGCTCCATTTAAAAAGACATCAGATCCAGTTTCATTCTTCCTCTAATTACTTGTGTCCAGATGCTGCTTCAACTTATTCAACTTATGTCCAGATGCTGCTTATATACAACGCATCTCTTGTTATAGTGTATGTAGTCAATTTTTTAAAGCAGCACAGAAAATCCATCAAAATATGCCATCCTGCAACACATTTCCTATAATTCATTCAAATGTTAAATATGATCACTTTTTTAATATTAATGGTTGTTAGATACATTTGTTTTGTTGTAATTTTAGATATCATACTTAATATAATTTTAAGGTTTACATCATAATTTAATATAGGCTAATCCTGGATCTCACTTATTAAATGCTAGATCGGTGATTTTACAAATGTCTTCAATTTTATTTTTTATTATCTGTATTTTTGAAATAAATTGAAATGATTGATTTAAATCTACTAATGCTCCCCTTTCTTAGTTTCAAATATATATAATCTCTTTTTTTCTTAATTTATTTAATTTTATGCTATTTAACTAAACTATTTACATGTTTTACAGGTAAAACAACTTAGGAGAAATTTCCTGACATTTAGAACAATCAATAGAACAACTTGTTTCAAGAAGTTGTGAATGCTGCAACACTGGAAGTTTTTAATAAGAGATTGGACAACCATTTTCTGAAATGGTAAAGAGCTTCCTACCCAATTCTGTTATACAGTTTAGTACAATTTGCCATATCAGCACACTGGCCCAGAGATATTTGGCATTGGATAATCAAGGGTTTCACATAATAGCAATAGCAATAGCACTTAGACTTATATACCACTTGATAGTGCTTTCCAACCCTCTCAAAGCGGTTTACAGAGTTAGCATATTGCTCCCAACAATTTGGGTCCTCATTTTACCCACCTCGGAAGGATGGAAGGCTGAGTCAACCTTGAGGCTGGTGGGATTAGATCTGCCAAATTGCAGTGGAAGTAGCTTGCAGTACTGCACTCTAACCACTGCACCACCAAGGTTCATAATACTTTAAACTGATATATAAATTAGGTTATCAGTCTTAGTTGCACATATCATGCATATAGGGCATGGATTGGGAGAAAATCAAATGGAGTAATATAGTTAGCTGCTGTTTGGTATAAATCTAGTGTATGTTGTTTGGTTATTCCTTTAGGGAACAGTAAAATCTGAATCAGTGATGATCAAAATTTATTAAAACAAAGAGAAGAAATACCTTGAACAACACAATTTTAATAATCAGAAACACACATTTAGTATAGCATTAGATGTGTGGTAAATTCCTTGCTTTCAAATTTTCCCCTCTTGTTCCTTTCTATCCATACTGGAATAAGAAAGAGAAATAAGGTGGGAGTTGAGAGCTTGGATTTCTTCTAACAGAACATCAGCAATCTTGACCCAAACTAGAAAGTATTGAACAAAGATTCCATTAAAATAATAGAAAGGATGGCTGGAACCTTGCCCATCATTGGCTGGAACTATAACAGTAGGTATAGAATGAAAGACAGAGTCATATTCCAACCAGCTGGATATTCTTCTGTTCTCATTTGAGAAAGAATAAAGTCCTCATGTAGGAACCACGAGTAAGAAACTGGTAAAATCTCTGTGATAGGAACTTGTGTGATAAATCTATATACTACTAAAACATTTGTGTTTTTACCCTTTAACCTAGGAGACTGCCCTCTCCTCTTCAAACTCTTTTAGAAATTTTGTTTTCTGTGGAGGTAAGTGTCAATTGTTCAATAAATGCCCAGATATAGCCATTTTTGGAATGGGCAGCCCATTTGGTGGGGACTTATATTCTGAATTGTGTACCAAGTAATGTGACTATATAAATTGATTAAATAAATAAATGTTTACACAACTATAAATTATATGGAGCTGTCTTCGAAGATGATTTAGAAATGGCAGCTGGCCCAAATAGCATGTTCCCGATCAGGTATAATGGCAGTTAGAGTTGATTTTGCAGAAGATGCTAAAGAATTCTTAAAAGAAAGATTTGGATTTTGATGAGAGGTTATAGGGTCAGAAATAAAACAAAGCATATGAAAGAAATAACCACACTTTGATTTGGTTTAGTATGAGTTGGTATGGAGAGAAATTTGATCAGGCCATCAAGATTTTGTTTTTTTACCCTACAATAACATTCTTGGGATCCCTGTTGTGTCTTCTTGCTTTTGCCTATCTTGAAGAACTAAAACAGGGACTAAAGTAATTCAGCAGTGTAATATCTATTTTATAATAGCTGCAGTAGCTACTAGTAGGTTTCTAGATCCAATTTAAGCTCATGAGAGTCTTATTCTGTATTTCCTTACATGACTTGGCTTCCAAGCTCCCAGATATTTTCAAGACGATCTGTCCCACATTGAATCTACCTTGACTGGTAGTCAATGCAAGAGGAGATGTTTCAAGTCCCTTCTTCCATAAAGAAGGAGGTAGTACATTTGGGAAGTACTTTGGAACAGGACTTCTCAAAAGCTGCCATAGTGTAGAAAATAAGGAAGATGATCTTGAAAGAGATATGCAGGAACTACTGCCTGGACAAAAGGAGATGAATGTTTTTTAAAGTCCGGAACAGTGAGATAATATTTGGAACTAGTTTAGGCAGACTCAGTTAGCTTAATTCCACATGTACCATAACAAGGAACAAAAGGACTGGCACAATCTGATTTGTAAGATTCTATTATTGTAGTTATTATCCCAACTCATTATCATGACTACTAATACAGGTAGTTTCACATTTTTGGTGCAGTTGATTTCTTAGTCTGGTACATCTAGTGAAGCTGTCACTTTATCTTCTCCCCTCAGAAGTCTTGTTGATTCTTATATTGCTATAATTTAGGCAGTTCATTCAATCAAATCTAATTTGGAAGTACTTCAGGGGTTAACAGTCTGCTGCTATGCTGGCATAACATTGACTTCATTTATTATTTAATACTTCATTCTATAAATTTTTGTCTTATGGATATCAACAATTGAGATACTGATAGTTTACAGATAATATAATAATGCTAAATAATTTCAAGAAATTGAATGACTGAAATTCTCTATTGTGAAGTTTCAATATTTTTTTGAAGATTTATATTTCCATAGAACATGAAAAGTAGATTACAGGATTGTTTAACTGTTCATCTCTCATGCTGTGGTTTGAAATTCTATTGTTTGTGTCTTGTCCACTAATGTCTTGTGTCTTTGTCCACTAATGTCAACATCAACTTTCCTTCCACCTGTTAATCTCCATTTACAGTATGGTATAATATATTGGAGAATTCATATTTCCATTCTTTGTAAAATGCATTTGAATGGCAATATTTTATGTTAATTTAATTATTAATAGCAAAAAAAATCTCACCCATGTTACAATGTCAGAAAGAAAACTTTTTTTCTGTAGTTTTCTTCTTTCCTTCACCTTTAGGCGAGGTGAACAAGTCACATAATCATGTGAAATTATTATAAGAATTACTTTCTATAATTCCCTGTTGTTTTCCATAAGCATTTGTCACTTTTAACATTCTCAGAATAATCACACATCAACTATAACCAGGAATTTGGTTTGTTGTGCAATATTTCTTTTTTGTTTTTAGAAAATAGGGTACTTGCCATCTTGGACATTCATGGGAATAGATTGCTTAAAGAACTGCTACCAATTGTCTAGAAGTACAGGGTGTAAGAGAAAAGTCTTGTGGCTTCAAACTGTTAGGCATACACCATGACGATCTGCTTTTATTATCCTGCTTCAACCAACTCTTTTCAATAAATATACATCATGTTCTATCTTAAATAGAGGTAGTCATCAGCCACAGTAGGTGTCAAGATAATCTTTATTAGCAAAGTAACTAACATCTTGGGGGTGGCAAATGCTTACATTTTCCCCCAGCTACTTAAAATGGAGATTTAATATATTTTTCTGGGGATGTGACTCCATACCATTGCAGCATTTAGTGGAGAGGAAGAGGAGGAGGATTTGGGTACAATAATTCTTTATGCAGTGCTGTCATATAACATCATCATAAAGAAAGATGACACTCTTATATAAAAAGTGTAGTCTGATTTGCTTTTCTTCGGGAGGGATATTCTAAAATTGTGCTTATATCAGGCAAATTTGTACAAAATGTGTACAAATATATATATATTATATATCATATATATATATATTGCATAGTGGTTTAAGCAATGTCTGAAGTAGTTTTAATCCAAAAGGAACTGTTCTGTTGCAAATGCAGAATAGTAATCTTGACATTTCCTAAAATATAATGCAAACCTACATAAATCTGGACTGTTGCAAAAACCTGGGAAAGATACTTCTTGAATTCAACTATTGTTCCTGGCTCTTTTCTGAGTCTTGGGAGAGAAAATCACTTCCACTTTATAGATTACTAGATAGAATGTGGGAAAATATTTCTCTATAAGACTATGCTCAACAGTGTTAATAAAGGATACTTAAGATTCGACATTACTGTACAACAAATTTACATCATCTGTCAATGTGGCCCTCTGTCTTATTTTATGTTTAGTTTAACTAAATTTGGTAAGATTTTCTTTTTAAACAAATACATATTGAACTGGAACTATATACTATAGTGTACAGCTTAATTTATTGAAGTGGAGAGTGTCATAAAATAAAGAAGAGAGGCTAAGAAGGGCTGTTAATAAAAATAGACTCAATCAGATGTGCAGTTCACAGTTCTACAAAGGACTACACTGCATATTTTATACTTTCATTGAATGGTCTTTCTTATATTTACACCCTTACAAGAAAAAAACTTATCATCTCATTTTATTTTTGGGACAAATCACTATATGCAAAAATTATATCATCCTTCCTAGGGTCACACATAATTAATAAAATCCTAATAATTGTAACTATTAACAAAAGAAATACCCATTCCAGGTACCCTCTAACCCAACGATAATTTTATGAAGTTCTTATCAATCTCTCCTTCAAGCCACATTTACCATTACTTTATTTTACAGAAATGTTCCTCTTTTCACTATTATTAGGTATCTACAAATACTGATGGATAAAACTTTCATATTATCTGCTGTTAATGCATTCAAATGCGAATTAAGTTTGATTTAGAGTTGCCTACAACTGCACATAGTGTCACAGCATACTTAAGGTATGAAGTGGATGATGTGTAAGTGTAGGTTACAGTTGGCTACAGACAGGCCAATTCATACACCTCCCAAATATCAACTGTGTTTTATAGAAGTGTGCACCCTGCATGCTGATTGATTTATCTTACATCTTGTTCTGTGCTTTTCTGTTTGAGCAGAAAAGCACAGAATAAGCATTTGCAGAGGTATAAATGCAACAGCTATGCAACCAAGGAAGTCCATCAGGATGTTTATGTTATTGTTCTTGGAAGGGGGGGGAAGGGAGGTGATACAGAATTTTCTGCATTGTTCTATTTTAGAAATCAATGAAGTCAATTCTCTTTTAAATTGCCCTTATCTCAGAAAGCAGAACATAGTGACAGTATGCTGGAAAAGTCCTCCAACTGTTAGCAGTAAACCTAATACTAAATGCTTTTTCAATTCAACTTCTCTTCGCTTGGCTTTCTGTGCACTTGGATTCCTAAACTATAGGAAGGAGTGGGTCAGAGAGATGTCTCTGAATATCCAAATGCTCAGATGTTGCCTCAAGATGTTCAGGGAGAGAATGGAAATGAGATCCTTGGAAAAGTTTCTGGTTATTAGGTATCCTCCCTTGAGGCTCTTGTTTTGCCAGGAACTGTGGATAAAACTCTTGCTGGAAATTGATTGCTACAGCATCATTTAAAGCCAGTGACAGAGGTAAACCACTTGACAACAAATTCCTAGATTTTACTGATTTTTTCCCAATTTCACAATAATTTGGAATCTAGTGAGGAAAGAAAAATAAAATCACACTTCCAGTAATATATATTCATGTAATACAGAATCTCAACAATCACATGAAAACTCAATTTTTAAGAATCTTATCATAACAATACAAATATAGTAAGAGAAGCATTATGGTAATAAAAGTAAAGAGAGATGAGTTATCTTTGGTCTATGGGCTACATTTGGGTCTTGCCACCAGACCAACTTCAGATAACTGAAATTTGATGGCAAAATTGTCAAACTCTGATGACCATTTTTCATCTCTCTATTTGCATACTATGAATTTGAAGATTTAATGAACTGACATCATATTATTTATTTGAATATAACAAAAAAACCACCATGAATCAGTGGTGGGATTCAAATTTTTTTACTACCGGTTCTGTGGGCATGGTTTGGTGGGCATGGCAGAGGAAGGATACTATAAAATCTCCAATCAGAACCAGTATTTTCCGGTTCTCTGAACTACTCAAAATTTCCACTACGGGTTCTCCAGAACTGGTCAGAACCTGCTGAATACTACTTTTGTCATGGATATACCTTTCTAGACATGCAATTTAAAGAAAATTCAAACTGAAAAATGATAGAGCTTGTGGTGGAGGGATTTAATGAGACCATTTAAAACATTAAATAATGCTTAAATCTTGAACTTTTGTGGCTACCATTTTTAGGCAAACTGTAAAAGCCTAAGTTGGTTCTTAACTACTTTAGAGTTAAATGTATTTTCAAAACTACAATACAATGTCCTCTTTTATTTTGTTACAAAGAAGGCTGCAATATTGGGCACCTTTCACTGAAAATCAGTTGTACTATGCATATACTTAGCATGGTTCCCTGCATTGAACAACCAACCGATAAAATACAGCAAAAGGGAAAAAAGTATAATATATTTGATGCAGAATAGTTTTTTTTCCCTACAGAATATAGCTTTTTTCTCTCCATCCTTTTTTTCCCTTTTGTTAATTTACCCTGAGTCAGAGCAGACTATTTATTTTAGCTTATTTTTTTTTACCTTCCCAATCTGACATGACTTTGTAGCAATAAAGCTCTTATCTGCTTCACTGAAAATGAATAATTCGGGTTCCTGCATCCAGTGGGGAAAACAGTAGTTTAATTATTTCCATAGAACACATTTCAGCTTGTTTTGCCCCCAGTTATGGGGGCCAGGCTTGCTGGTGGTGGGGAGGAAACATTTTTTTTCTCTGGATTTAAAGAGGAAATCAGAAACCAACCCATTTGTTTGGATTTTTGTTCCTCATGAACAAGCCACAGAAATGGAGATTTTCCTACTGCTTGGCTGGTGAGTTGAGGGGTCTTTCATCAAGTTCACAGCTATGATGCAGCCTAAATTTATGGATACTAGAACCAATCTTCCTCATTTCTAATGCACTTTTTGGATTAGAATTTCTTCTTCAGTTAAAGATAGAAGAGATTCGGATGAGTTTTTCTCTATAGTGATGTTTGTAATTTCTGGAATTGTAATATTTAGAAACATTTGAGAAGTTTATTGACTTTGCTTGCCTCATAAAAAATTGAGAACTAAAGGAATTGAAAGGTTTAACTTGGAAAAAGTAGTTTTTCTTTTTAAAAGCTTGAATAGGAGAAATGTCTTCTGTGGGACAGCTGTCTTGTTTATATATCTGATAAAACAAAACCTTAAAAATTGATTTATTGGACAAAATGTCAACTTTAAAGAAAATGTTTGATTTATGGGCCTGTGAAGTGCTTGAATGTTAATTCTTTACTAGAGTCAGAAATTATTATTAAAGATAAACAAATTAGACAACTGAGATGGATTCACTAGATTTACAAATACAATTGAATGATTTCAAAAAATTGAAAAAGACATTGAGGATTACTCTTTCAAACAGAAATGTAAGACTTACATTGGACTTACTGAAATTACAGTGAACTTCAAAGTTGATAAGAATTTTGACAGAATGAGAATGGATATTTTAAAAAAAACATGAGCCAGAATTTTTTATTTATGAGATTTAAAGATGATTGGAAGAAAAAAGGAAAAATATATAAAATTGAGTTATTTAATTACAATTAAATAATGAGTTCTTATTTCTGATAATGTTGAATAGTTATCTAGATTGGCTAGTACTTTTTTGGAAATGTTTAATGGGGTAATGGATTAGCTTTTGATACCTAACACATATATTTTTGGTAATATTTAAATATTTTTTATTTTTTGTAATATTTGTTAAGAGAGGGATAAGGTGGCCATGGACTAAATATCAGGTATTTCTGCTATTTTTACTGGATCTTTGCTGATTAATAAGGAGAGCTGAAGATTACAGACCAATTTATAGAAAATGGAGTTAGTTATGGAATGAAGAAGTATCTGGCTGTATTTTAAGAGACAGTGTTGAATTGTTAATGAAACTATCTTTGGACTTTTTGCAAGAAACTAACAAAAATGTAATTATGATTTGGGGATTTGATTATTAGAATTAGATGGGATTAAAGAAGTAATAGTAAGACTATTGTTAAATATAAAATAAGAATTGGATGTATTTTTAATTTAAATCTGTATCTTTGTCTTTTTTTATTGGCACTTTTCTCTTGTTTTTTGTATGATTCTTTTTTCTATTTTCTCTTTCCTTCTTTAGTTTTTATGCATTGTTTCAAAATTTAAAAAACATATTTTAAAAAGCCAAGAAACTGAATGTTTCAGTTTTTAATGCCTTCACCTTACCTCTTTCAGGGGAGTCATTTCCTCTTCTCCCAGGGATGGATCAGGTTCTGTGTTCCTTAGGTTCATGCTGTACAGAGACAAATTACGGGAGGAAGGCGAGATGGAACTATATGCAGGTGGCACTTGAGACAGCTGGCGCTGTAGCAGCTGCAGAATGAGATTAATGTCGGAAGACATCTTGGATTCTAGTCTATATGAGAGAACATAGTATTTTTCCCTGAGGTATTTTGATTTCTGAGGCAGTACATAAAATTGATTTAAGAGCAGTTAGAGAGCATAGAACTCTCTGAAATAGTGAACTGTACAACAGTAAAAATCAGAAATCTGATAACATCTTTTCCAACTAATAATCTGATTAAAAGGTTTTGTTTCTAGTATTCTATTCTACTTCTATTTTACTGTGTTCTATTCTATTCCATTCTATTCTAATTTCTTTTTTAAACTTATGCCTTTCAATAAAATGTGTTGGTTGGAAAAGATACTATCAGAGCTTCCTAATTTTGCTATACATAAGCTAATATGGCTGTCCTCCTACAGTGCGCGATACCAAGACTCTTCTTTTGAAAACTGAGCTTTATTTTCAGCTTCCAAAAGCTATCAAGGCACTAAAGTTGGCTATTTATTTTTAAGCAGCAGTTGTAAATCCAAGAGGACCCCCAGATTCTGCACTGGTCTGTTTGGGGTAGTGGAAACCCATCCAATACCAAAAATGGTATAGATAGTATTCAATTTATGATTGTTTGTTTAATGACAATTTTAAGTTATGACAGCCTTGGAGAAAGACATATGGCCTGTCCTCAAAATTATAACAATTACATCATCTTGACCATTATGTGATTGCAATTTGGCAACTGGCTGATATTAATGACAGTTGTAGTATCTTAAGGTCACACAATTGTGATTTGTGATCTTCCTAGTCAGCTTCCTACAAGCAAAGTCAGTTGGGGATTCACAACTACATGGAGCCTCTGTGGCTCAGTGGTTAGAGTGCAGTACTGCAAGCTACTTCTGCTGCAGCCAGCTGCCTACAATTTGGCAATTCAAATCCCACCAGGCTCAAGGTTGACTCAGCCTTCCATCCTTCTGAGGTGGGTAAAATGAGGACCCAAATTGTTGGGGGCAATATGCTGACTCTGTAAAGCACTATAAAGTAGTATATAAGTCTAAGTGCTATTGCTACATGATTTGCTTAACAGCCATGGCAAAATGGGTTCAGTAATGATTCACTTAATGACCACATCACTTAACAAACAAGATTCTAGTCAGTTGTAGTCATAGGTTAAGAACTATCTGTTAAGTTTTAGAACCAGCAGAACTCAATCTCACTCAGTTTTGTCAGGGTTTAACTGAAACCTGTTGTTCCCATCCAGTCATTCACAGCCTCCAGATAGCATGATAAGTCTTATTGGCATTATTAATTCATAATGGCGATAGATAAACTTGTCCAGCAGCTTCATACAGGTGTTGAATAGAAGAGGAGAGAGCACTGAACTCTGCAACAGCATCTCTCATGCCCAATTACTTTCAGGAATTTGGGATGTGTTGTGGAATTCCAAAGCTATTAGAACTGGAACATTCTTATTTTCAAATAACTGAGTGACTGACTTTACCTGCTAAGCTGTGCCTGCAGGCATTCCAGCTTTGCTTCAATCTGCCGTGGTCCATCCTCAGGGTTTAGAGGCATGCCCAATGGGCTATGTTCCAAGGAGATGTGCTGGAAAGGCTCTGACAAGTGACTGGGCTTTTTTTTCTCCCAGAATGTAAACAGGTTGTGAACATCCAATGATGTTGCTGGGAGTTGAAAGAAAAAAGTTATCTATGTAAAATTGCATGGCATGGGTCCAGGTTACCAGGAGCCATTTCAACCAATTGGACTGGCCCATCTCATCTGTGCCAGCAAAGGAGGCAGGCTGTGGACCCTGTTGATCAAGAAATTCTTACTGCTGGGGTCCAGAAGGAGGGGGTTCTGTCTTGTGACTCCTATCCTTTAGAACATCTTGCTTTCTGAGATAAGACCTGCTCTCACCCTCCTAACCTTCCATAAGAGCCTGAAGACCTCACTCTGCCAGTTGGCTTGGGCCTCTAAGTAGCAAGCAGCAAAATATCATGCTGGACCAATAACAGATCCATTCCCCATGCATCCTGCTCCCTCCCATCTTGCCTTTTAATTATGTTGTATTTTTATTGCTATTAGACACACATGTTTGTATGTTTTTGTTACTTTTAATGTTGTAAGGGTCAGCTTGTGTTGAGATGGGCAGCAAACAAATTTAATAAATTAAGTAATTAAAAGAATATGATTTTGTTTCAATATATATTTATGGCATCATGTCAGTTTTCACTTTAAAAAGCTGTTTAATAAAATAAAACATCTATTTCTGAAAAAATAGAAATATGATAAAACCAATTAAATAAGTTAGTATAAACCAGTTTATACTATTAGTATAAAACAGTGGTGGTATTCGACTGGTTCTGCCCAGTTCTGGAGAGCCAGTTGTGGCAATGAGCAGCGGAGACCGAACCGGTTCCGCTGCTCTGTGTTTGCCCCACCCGCCCGCCCAGGCTACCATATTCACTTTTATGGCCAGAATTCGAAGCACAGCTGCTTTGCGCAGAGCAGAATAACACCATGCAGCTGCTCCTGCAGCAACCAGCATCGTGCAGGCTTGCAGGAGGTGAGTTAGAATGCCTCTGTGCCTGCACAAATGCCTCTGTGCCTGTGCAAATTGCACATTTGGCACACGTATGCACACAAAGTGTATGCACACACGTGCAAAGTGTGCCCACCAAGCCACGCCCACTGAACCAGTGGCAATTTTATTTGAATACCACTACTGGTATAAAACTAAACCAGTTTATACTAACAGTATAAACATTAAAACTAACAATGATTAATGAATTACAATAATTAGAGTTGATACAAAAATCAATAGAAGGCCTGTTTAAATTTGTTTTTATTTTGGGAAATCCTGTCAAGTTTGCTTGTTTTCTATTAGAAATTACAGTAGTTTTGCGCAGTGGATGCCACTTTTTGGCATGTCTAATTTTGCACTATAGCCAGATTATTGTCAGCAGTACTTAAATATCAGGTCACAAGTATACTTAGTTTAAAATGGTTTCTATTTACAACTCTTAAAATGTTTGCTAAGTGTCATTAAATAGTATAAGTTGTATTTAGCCTCACCCTTGATTGGTGTTAATCACTCAATATCTTCTTCTCTAAATTTTATTAGAATATTCCCTTTTGTCATTATTTCTACAATTTCCTCAGTTTGCATTGTCCTGTTGATTTAAAAATTATATATTGTACCAAAATATTTATAAAGACTTGTGTCAGTATGCTGTAGGGAGGAAATAAAAATATATTTATGCTAAGTAGTTTTTTCCCATTTCTGGAGTATGAAACAAAATATCATGGCTTTTGTCGTATCTCAAGAGCTGCAAATTTCCTTAAGGCTGTTAAAATGCATTTGTGCTTCATTGCCAGCTGTGTGTGAAGAGGAAAATATCCTGTCTCCTTCTTGAGAAGGTATTTAAAAGATCACGCACTACTGATACTTTTATCTGTATTCTTTTTGGACATCTTGATAAGCATATACATGTTTTTGAAGGGAAAGGAACAGTGATTTTGAGAGTGAGACCAATGGGCATATCTTTTGTCTTCAATCTCCTTGATTTTAATCTATATAAGGACTGGCCAACCCTGTGTTGGTGGTACATTTAGGTTTACCGATACCTGAAATTAAAAAAAAAGGAAGACAAATAGTAATGGGGAGAGGAGAACACATTAACTGTTTAACTTTTAACAAAAACTACAGTGAAAAAAAGCAAAAAACAGACTTAGCATACATGTATGTATATGTAAATATATGTATATGAAAATACTTTTTCAGCATCAAAAATACTTTTGTTTTAGTGGTATGAATATCCCAGAGACAAAAACTTTCAATATGTAATTGACTAAGGTCTTATCAATTTCTGGCAGTAGCATAGAAAGGTACTAAGCAACTTAAAGCCCATTTCCAAAGCAGCAATGCAGCTTGGCCCAGATGCAATCCAATCTCTATTAATTAATGACATCTTGGAATTTCTCCATTCTATTAATGTTCACATGCGAAAGATCTATAACAGATATATCAACAATCTGATGGATGCAGGTGACATGGTCCTGATGGCATATTCCCAAGTAGGCCTGAAAAGATTAATGAGGAAGTTTAGTGCCTGTTACAGCATGCTTCTAAATAAGATTAAGTCAAAGGTAGTGATTTTGAGGGAAAGACAGCCCAAATGCAACTGGCAATCTGAAGGAGAGCTATAAAAAATTCTCATATTCTACAAAGTTCTACAAAGACAACCACAAGATCTAAAATGCTTCGAATTTGAAAGATCCACAAAGCAAAAATTGTATCAATGTTAACATGGCCTATCATAGACACTCTCACTTGAACAAAATTAGATGCATTTTTTAAGAACTATGCTATGGGTCGATAGAAATACTTCTGTAGTAGCAGTAAGAGCAGAAGAGGCACCCTTTCATCAAGTCTAACAGTAATGAAAGTTTTTATTTATTAACATATAATCCTCTCAGGAACCTGACAGAGTACCAAAAATGTGCCTTAAGGAACAAATGGGCACACTTCAACCTATCACATGGATCAATCAGTTTCTCCAAATGGTCTCATACCATGGCCCCTCAACACAATACCTATCTTCAATCTGCCCTCAGGCCAGGACAATATTTAAACAAAGAGTTTTGGATAAACTCCTTGGATAAACTAAACTAATATTAAGTCACTTGCAAATATAAAGTTATTGAAATGGCTGGACAAACATAAAATGACTTTCCAAAGGAAAAAAAATACCTGACAATTAATTTGACTCAGCATCATAAATAGCTCTTAACAGAGGAAGATTCAAGCTGCTAGATTTTAATGATCAAATAGGAAAGTCAAGTGCCATATCTTGAGAGACTGTATATTTGTGAAACATTAGAAATAGAAGATGTTGCACATATCCTATTCAATTATCAATTATGTGCCTCAGCAAGGATTCAAGTCTTATAGAGACTCTTCAACAGAACCATAAATGATTATCTTACCAAAGGATTATCTTACTTTTTTCAGGGCACAAATATAAATGTAATCACTAGAACAGTTGAATTTATAGTCAGGGTTGTCCAATAAGGAATAAGTTTTATAGAAGACATTGGGGATCACATGTAAAGCTGATGAATTCACGTAAACATATGCTATTTCTGAACTTTAGGATTCATTTCGTTATCTATCTTTGTATTCTTTTTACTTTGTGCTATTTTATCTTTTATTTTTATCCTGTTACCTACTATATTTTAGTCTATTTTATCTCACCATAGCCTATTTTATCACATTTCACTGTATCTTACCTTATCTCATTTTGTTGTATTTTACTATGGCTCATGGTTTGATATGGTAAAATCACCAAAGTATTCTGCTCCTACAATAAATTATACTAATACAAAGGATTAATCTTAGGGTAAGTTATTAGAAAAATGCTGTGTTGCAGAAAAATGCTACTCAGGAGAAAAGCTTGTTAGATATTGAAAAGCCAGACAGTGCTTGATTTTTTAAAAAACTATGCTTTCCAGACAGAGGATAAGGAGAACATTCCCTTCCTTTGCTGGATGTCTGGAAATCTTAAGTGCATCTGTTGTGGGGATTTTCAAACCAGATTTGACAGAACTATAAGAGGTGAATAGGTTTCATGGGATTAAGAGGGTGGGGGGAGAAATCCTTTCAATGAGGAATTTGGGGAGGGAGAGTCAGTCCTCCCTGCAAAAGGCCAAGTCATAATTCCTGGAGCAGAAGTTGTTTTTTTAAAAAAACATAGTCCCATGTGGAACAAGAGTTTCTTTTCTATAAGGGAGGAAGGGTATTTTTTTTTCTCCACAGATGTAGAGGAAGCAAGATGATCACCTTGATAAAAGTCTGCAATAGCTGTTAAGAAAAAATAAAAGACAAGTCAGTCCTACGAAAGGGGAAAACATTCAAAATCAGTCCACCTTGATTCTGTGTAGTGTAGGGATAGAGAAAAACTTTCAGTTGACTTTCAAAATTGTTATACATTCCAAAATATGTTAGAAGATGGCCTGTAATTCTTATGAAATCCTCTTCCTGTCCTGGCCTACCCTAAAAGATCTGACCGCAAGGAACTAAAGAAAAGGAGGTTTAATCCCTTGCAGAGTTTTTTCCCCTTTAGACACTAAGGTGTAGAATATGTCAGCTGACATTCAGAAGCCCCACATTTTTTGATCAATGGTGTTGGAATTTGTTTGTTTTTTAAAAAAAACAAATTACTCCTGCATCCTGATGCATTTTGAGGTCTTATTTAGTAGGTCTCTCATCTCTCCCCCCCCCCCCACACACNGGGCTTTTCCTGAGTTCCCCCCCCCCCCCCCACACACACACACATAAGAAAAGTGAAAATATCTGTGATTTTTGGTGCATAAGTGGAATTTTAGTCATACTAATTCTTCTTCAGGAATCAAACTATTCATTTCTAAATTTTATAGAATTTAATACTCATGAGGCGAGCAACTGTGTTATATCCTACACAAATTCTCTATTCCCAAAATTAACATATGGCTGTAAAAATAAGATTATTGAATCAGCCCTACTAGTTAATCATAAACCTCAAGTCAAACAGATTATCTCATTTCTATACCCTATGTGAACAATAGTTACCCATACCTGCATAGGCTAGATTTTCTTCAGTTACCAGTTGATTGGCCTTGGTGCCATCAGTGACCAGATTTACCACAGTTGGGACAAAATCATTGTTTTCAGTATCTGTGAAAGGATCAATCTTGATGGGATTGGACATCTTGGCTTCTTCTTCACTAATTTGGGAGCAGGATGTTGTGGTGCTGTGCGTGTCAGGATTCTGCACTGGTGTAAATTCAGAGTATCCATGACACTGCTCCAAGTCTGAGTTGCCTACATCCATACTATCTGAATCTGCAGTAGGTATAAAGAATGCAGATAAGCCTCACATAGTTTGAGACATGATTAAATACTGACGGAATCTCTCAAACGTCTACAAATACAATGGCCACAATTAGGCCATAAAAACATCTGGACATTTTAATACCCTGCATGGTGATTAGAAATATAAGATATGTTGACGATTGTTTCACATTCAATATGTAGAGCAGCAAAAATACATTTACTTTGTGCAGATTAATTTACCAACAGCTGGAATTATATAGTCTTTCTAGAACCTTTGAGCCAACTATAAGCAGACAATCTATACAGTATTTCTGCATAGGGATTAATAATAGGAAAATATGTTGTCCAAATATATTGATATATTGTGTTAATCAACAATTAAATGGAATATTTTTTTAAAAATTCTTCTTGTGATCTGAGATGCCTTACTAATTATCCGCCAAATAATGCATGAGATATGATGATAATGAATGAGATAAATCATGTTTTACAATTATAATCTGGAGGTTATAATTTGTATAAAACTGAATTCAAAGCCAAAGGCTAACAATGCTTTTTTTTCTTTAATCCAGAGTGCAACTAAGACGCAAACTAGGAAACTATTTTTGCATTCCAAATTACCTGATGAATTACAGGTGATAAATCTGAAGTGACAGATTTGTCTTTATATACTTGATTCTCCAGATGTTACTGTACTAAAGTTCCTTTGCCCAGGGACTGGTTGAGAGTTGATGGGAACTGTACAATTTAGCACATTTGGAAAGTTCAGATTGAAAAAAAAACTATTTTGGAAATAATCACCAGGTGGCAATAGTGGACTTCCTACCTTCCTCCTAATCCTAATGCCAGAATTTAGTACAGTTCCCAAGAGGTTAACTCACCAATTTTGTTAGCTTGGCAGGGGGAATGTTTATGATGAAGTGTTTGGTGATAGTTGCATGTGTAGTCTTCACTGAGGAAAGAACGAGGAATACTATCTGCCTGAAGGAAAAACAGGGCAAAGTGTAAAATATAGTGGAAAAAAAATAGTTCTGAGCAGCCATAGCAATCCAAACTTTATAATTATCACAATAGTAGTCAAACAGATCAGGAAATATTTAGATACTCATGTTTTAGAACATAAAAGCAACTTGTTCCCAACATTATGCATAAAATTGTTTAGGCTTTGAATACCTGAGCAACACTGCAGAATATCATAAAAATATTTATGTATCCAAAGGTCTGCAAGTTTGGTTAATGTGACCTACTTTTGTGCTCAAAAAAGGCAAACTATAGTTAATTCTTCTAATTCTTCTAATAATTCCTTTTTCAGGTCAATTTAGGTAGAAGGAGTTAATATCCGTGTGGCCTTGGTTAACCTTTTAATAATGGATCTCTCTAATTTTTTCCATCTTCTCATATTAGATACTCACATCTCTCAAGTTGAATGTTATCTCCAAATTGCTCCAAAAGTTATCTGAAAAGGATGGATACATATCCAAGACTTTTAGGAGATCTTCCCGGTGAATCTTATGCAAGTCACAATAAGTCAAGGCTCGCACATCTGCATTGGATTTTCCAGGCCTGGCATACAGACTGATAGGCTCTCCAAAGATGTCATTCTTCCCTAAACAACACATGAACTACTATTAAAGTATAATAATTTTACTGCTGCTGTCTTGAACTAGAACAATTGTGCAGTCCCTCTTTGGCTGGACCTTGATACCTACTGACACATTACAGTGGAAGTATTACAGGAAATGGTACAAATACAGATGATGACTGCTTTTCATTCTCTGACAATTGTCAGTTGAGCCTACCACTGTGATGGGTAAATGGTTCCGCTATCAAACTGCTGGGATGCCCCCCTCCCATGTTAGAATCTGCCCTTCTAAAGCTTAAATCCATAGTTCTGCATTTTGTGATTTGAAAAAATCGTATATTCCCTTCCAATCACTGCACTTGATTTTTGTTTTGTAAGTGAAAAACAGCTTTGAACCAGTTAAATTTGATTCTGCCAAGTTTAGACCATTCCTTTAATCTAGCAAAATCACCTTGAATTTTATTCAACAATTTTATGATATTTTTGATATAGTGTTCCCTGTAAAATAATAAAATGAATTTATGTGAGCTACTCTGAATAAAAGTAATTTTATTAAGATTTGGCAAGAAATATATATACCTTGTTTAATAATTAAGCTTTAATTACAGATCAAATAAACAATTATTTAAAATATTATTTATTTATTAAACAAATACATATTTTTATATTGTCACCTATCTTTCAAAAAAGAATCTCTATTAATGGGAAGGCTAAACTTTTGTATTAAATGATTTATCTTTGTCTTAAATAACCTTTTAAAAAATTTTGCTTGCAAAACACTGGCTGCAAGTTGCTGGTTGCACTCTCTATCTCAATCCAGCTATCTTGAAATAATAGCCCATCTTATTTTCTTTCATTCCTTTCCTGAATTGTAATTTTCTCCTTAAAATAAGTATCAGATTATTTTTGCTGAAATCATAGTATTATAGCTATAGCATATTCAGAATGTCTTAAGCAAGTTACCAAACAAAAAATGAATTGCAATAAGGTCAGTCTGAAAAGACTTTACTTGACAAATTCAATAATGATTTATTTCTTTCTCCTTTTTTTTTGGTGCCTTCAAGTCAAGGTCATGGTGATTTTCTGGACAAGTCTCTGCAATTTGTTGAATGCATTTTAAAAATAAAAAAATAATTTTGGGGGAAGGGCTAAGTCTAAGATCACTGGGCTAACTTGATACCTAAGGTAGATAGGTGCCTGTTGCTTTTAACCACTATACCAAATTAGCTTTTGACTGAATAATGGTTGCTTGGTAATGACTACAGGTAGATCTTGTTTAGTTACCTCAATTGGGAGCAGCAACTCAATTTTTAAGAGAAGCAATCACTAAGGGGAAACCACAATTATGTTTTTGAGCTTATTTCAGTTTTCCATGGCTTTATAGATCTGCAAAAGTCATAAATGTATGGATTGTTCATAAAGTTATTTCTTAACAATAAGTAACTTTAACTTGGTGCTAAACAAGGCAGTTGCTAAAGCCCATGTCACAGTGAACCAACGGATGCAAAGAGGATGTAAAACGGACAAAAAACCTTGCCATCCGATTGCCATCCGTTCAAAAATGCCGATTACTCACTGCCTCCGTTTTGCCTTCCCACTCTATCCTCTCCAGACATCCGTATATATTGATTCGTTTCATCCCTCAAAACTTTTGGGCTGCCTAAAACTTTTGCGTGGGAAATGTATCCAGTTCATCCGTTCTTGATCAATTCCGCTTCGCATCCGTAATGCATTCCGTTACGCATCCGCATATAATGCGCTGGCATCCGCTGCCGCATCCGCACAACTCGCAATTCCGCTCCAGACGCAGCAAGAGGAGGGGCGGGAACGGACGCGGAACAGCATGCTAGGAGGGATGCAGAACGAGATTGCCACAGCGGAAACACAACAGCCGTTTTAAAATGGAAAAAAAACAAAGTAATCGCAGAGGGACCTATGCTCGGTCGTAATAAGGATGTCCTGAAAGAGATGCCATAGAGGATGCACTAGAGGAATCAAAGGGACACCTATACTGCTATAAAAAAAAGGGGAGCAACTCATACTGCGATCCACTCTCTCAAGACCAGACAGGCCCACCTGCTCAGAGACCTCTGAGCCTTCATCTGACTCTTACCTCTTTCCACAGCATATCAGATCATGTCCACGACTGGATCGTACTCACAGTCCTTTTGCGCAGCCACCATCCTCTCTGCAACAAGTACGAAGCATAGACTCACCAGGCTCCTGGTGTAAACTCATATACTATGGGAAGAAAGGGAGCGGCCAAAGAGCGGTCTGTGTCAGAAAATGGGACTCGGGAGAAGAGCAAGAGTTACGGAACTGACAACACGCTGATGGTGGAGCTCCCAGGAACGAAGACACTCCTGGCGTTCCCAGAACTTCATTGAGGATGCCTCCAGCCATGTTTTGATGAACGTTGTGATCAGCGGCTGACACCCCAGTTGTTGAACCAAGGCAAACACATCCAACTTCTTGGCCAGGCTGGACCACCCTTGGGCTAAGTGGCACTCCAGCTCCTGCGACCACTGCCCTCAGGACAACCTCACAAAGCAATGCCAGTTACGGCTGAGAGGGCTGCCCACAGAACTCCCATACATTACCGTTGGTCTCAGGAGAAAGTGGTGGCAGGGCCATCCAGTCGAAGAATACAAGGAGGAGCTCCTTCCAGTTCCCCTCCACTGAAGATAGGATTGGAAAAAGTTAGCAGAGCGAGTGGTATCAGAGGTGGAACTTCCCAACATCATTTGGAGCCAATCAAATCGCAGAGCATGTGGCCTTGCAAAGCTCAGGCCAAGTCGGGGTCCACTTAATTATCACTACAGGGCTTTTCAGCATCGTCCTCTTCGCACACAATGTACGTCGATGCTGACTTACAAGTTAATGTACATCGAGTGCTTCCAAGGCATACGGCTAATCTTCAGCATGCCTCAAAGTATACAAAAGCCAAGTGACCGTCAAGAAGGGGCTGGAAGGCAACACTTCATTGTTGGCTTCCCAGATCCAGACCCCCTGCCCAACGACACGCAAGTGTGCCACTACTTCATCGTGCGGGGATGACGCCTTCTCCCTCAGAACCTTACCTCATGAAGCCATCACACTCCAGACTCCTTGGACCCGTGAAGAGAAGGATCTTCAACTACAGGCTGTCCCAACCCTGGACATAAACAGGCAAGGCAGGTGGATCGGAGAAGCCTGGCCAACAGGTGTCACATGTGTACTTCTCGATCCCACGCCATGCAGAGCCATCGCCAGAGGACCGTAGAAGGAGGATCGAGTGGAAGACATTGCAGTGCATCCTGCACAATACTCAATGGCGCACCCAGACACCCGATGTACAGGACAGGACTTGTGGACACCGTCACAGCAAGGCAATTGTAGGACATGGACCTGGGGAATGGAAGGCCAAGGGTGGAGACAACTTAGTAGACAACGAGATTGATGGTCAAGGCCCCAAACAGAGCCATCACTGGCAGGCGAAGAATAGGTCGAGGCGCAAACCTCTCTAAAACCACTGGTTAGCGTCAACTCGCCCCAGCTGGACAGATGGTTGGGGGCAATACCAAGGATGCGTAGATGCTTAATGGAGCATTCAGCCTTTTCAGCCTGTCGTGAGTGCCAACGAGGATGAGAATTGGCAGGCCATGTTATATCGTTGGGAGTGGGACCTACAAATTTGAACATGAGCGATTTTAATAAAGAGTTGTGTATATGTGTGGATCTCAATGCTTATACATTAGTCTTATTGAATAAGAAAAGAGGCCATAGGTTGTGGCACTGCCGGAGGGTAAGCAACCATACAGTTCCCAACTATGCTTTGCAGCTGAGAGGTTTATCTATCCCCAAGCATAATTATGCTCTATCCCAAAGGTATCCCGGCTCATTCCACAGGTATTCCCTGGCCCACCCACTGCAATATCTTAACCACCTCGCAACAAAGCATGTGCAAAGGCTTAAAGCCAATTCTCAAAAGTTTCCCACCAAGTACTTTTATTAAAAAAAGAAATGAAGCAAGAATGATAGTGAATCAAAGATAAAACTTTATTGAACAACAAGCTGTAAAAAAAAATGACCCAAGAATCAAGTGTCCACATACCAGTCCACAAGGTAGCCAGCAATACCGGTCCTCTGGCATTCTTTCTAGGTCACTCGGAGGTTGTTGGCCCAGACTCAGGAAATTACAAAAAAGAAGAAATGGAAGGGTCCAGGATGCTGATGGGTTGGATGGGTGGTGCCTTAGAAGTGCCTGGCCCCCCGAGGAGAGAAACAACAGGGTGACGAAACATTGTGTTGAGCGAGGAATAGATCGGACAGCTGCTCAGCCCCAGTAAGATGCTGGAGCGAGGTCACTATCCTCCAATGCCCCTGGAACAAAAAACAGCAGTTCGTCAGCCCAGTAAATTGTGACAGACTGTCCTGCAGGCCGGGTCTTGCCATGTCAGGCAGGTGGGGAAGGAGTACGTGTACGTGGGCTGTCTGCCTCTGCGTATGGGTGAGGGTGCAAATGAAAGGTAGGCTCCTTGGCGTGAAACAGCTTGCAATTGCTGTCGGTTGCATCATTGGCACTGAAAATAAAAAACAAAGAGACCAAGGTAGAGGGGAAAAAGTATACAAAAAAAAAACAACAAAAACAAAAATAAAAAATTAAAAAAAAATAAAAAAAAAAATTAACAAAAAATTAAAACTCAAAGGGAACAAATAAAATGGTTAAACAGGGAAAATCAGTCGAGCATCAAAGATGAAACAGGTCGCAAACGGTAGATCGCCCGATGACTCTGGGCTGCCTGGACCTGGAAGCGCTTGCTGCCTGTTACTGACTGACCTACCTGGTAGACCGTATAAGCCCTAGGTAGGTGGGGCGCGCCTGTGAGGAAGCCTGCGATGGGAAAAGGGACATACACCTGGGAAGTGAGAGGGAGCAGACCATGGACTGGGTGGGAGCAGGTATCCGCCTGGGTCTGAGAGGGTTGTGAAGCAGGCTCCAAAGTGATCCCGGATCTTCACCAGTGTTACTGTGGGATCCGATCATATCCCTTGAGGGTCTGGTTGACATAGGTGGAGAAAGGGCTTGCGGTTGCGGAGGAAATGAAGTAGTCAAAGGTAGTGGACAGCCTGAGAGAGGAGATCTATGCTGAGTGCGGAATAGGTGTCCCTGATCTCCAGCCCTAGAGGACAGTGTGCTCTGCCCCCTCCTGTCCCGCTCTCTGCTTTCTCGCGGGGAAGGCGGAGTGGGAACCAATGCGTGCCGTTTGGGATGCGGCTAGGACTGTGGTGGACTCAATGTCTTCCTTTTCTCCCACCGGACAAGGGAGTCCTCTACACCACTCCACCACCGCTTTACACACCTGTGCGCGGAGTTCTCCGCCATGCACGCTCCACAGAAACCTGTTAGGAGACAATCCGGACTGACTCGCTGGCCGGGAGAGGACTGGCTCTCAGCAGGCTGCCGGAGAGGAGAGAACGGTAGTCGAGCAGGGAACTGTGGTGCTCCTCCGTGCGCGACTCACCAGGAAGCTGCCCACCTCGGCCATGACGTAGGTCTCTCTGTCTGTCGCGGTCACAAGTGGCACTGGCCAGGGAATTCTCGAGGCAGCTTCCCGTACAGGTAGTGAATATGTTTCACCAGCGAGGAGCACCTCACGACAGTGTACCCTACTCTCTGCCTCTCTCTCCAAGGCACCTTGCTTTCAAACGCTTGGTTGTCCCTGTACCAGCCCGGGTTTGTCCTTCCGCCACAGATAGTCTTCTCTCTTCAGCCACTCCAGCACCTCATCCTTCGTCTGCGCCTCCTCGAATATAGTATTGCCTCCTCTCCACGTTAGATGTCGCAATCGCCTCTTCTCCCTTTGGACTGGATCAGAGTGGCGCCTCATCAGAGGCGCTCCCAAGGTAGTAGGAGGCTGCTCCTCCCCACCAAACCAACAAAGCAGGCCAGCAGCAGCACCAGCAAGAATCACAATCATCATCAGTCTTCAATCCTCACAGCAGATCATAAATCATCTCATCAGCCGGCAGGATCATCAGGCAGCACCAGCAGCCCGCTGGCAGCAGATCGCTTGCCACGAGGAACAAGCAGGACCAGAGAAAACCATCCCAAGCAAGCACAGTAGAGTAAGCACACAGCAAAGGCCAGCAAGGGCCCAAAGAGCACGCCAGCAGGACCAAGGATCAAACGAGCAGGACCGGGCAAGACAGGAATCACGCAGCAGGGACGAGCAGGACAAGAGCAAGACCAGGAACAGCACCAGCAGACACAGCAAAGAACAGCCTAGCACTAGAGCAGCTTCAACAATACAGTAAGCCCCCAGCCAGAAAGCCCCAGCACCAGCAGACACAGCACCACAAGCCAGGGAGCAAGCTTCAGTAGACAGCCCCAGCGTGAAGCAGAGTCACGGGGCAGAGAATGCGGAAGGTATGGCCCTGTCCCTCTTGCCAGGGATGGCAAGCAGGATGCTCGAGTGTCGGCTTCCTCCCCATGGTTGTGGCGGTTGCTGGCTGGCAGGGAGGCTGGCAGGGCACCAAGAGCTGGCAGAGAAAGGCTGAGCAGAGAAGCCAAGAGCCACGAGGCTGGCAGGCAGGACCCCAAGGCTGGCAGGAAAAAGGCTTGGCGGCACAGGCTTTGCAAGAAAAGCCTGGCAGGAAAGGCAGGGACAAGGCAGGCAAAGGGCACCAAAGGCCATGGCTGGGAAGGCAGGCTGGCGAAAAGGCTGGACACGATTAGGACAGGCACTGCAGGCAGCGGCAGCAAGGAACTCGACGTGTTCCAAGACAGCAGGTCTTATTCCTCGAATTGCATAGGCCACAAATGCGAGCTGCTATCCACTTTTATATCCGGGGACTTACGCAAAATGCTTTCCCCCACAACATGCAGCAATTTAAACGCTACAGGCACACCCGTTCCTCTTTCCGGCTGTGCATCCGCTAGGCTTCACCTGCTAGCATCCCGCTAGGCTAACCGACTGAATATGCATCCGCTTTATCTGCTAGATATAGCATACCGCTTCATCCGTTCGGCGTCCATAATACATAGCATACGCTGTATCCTCTTCGCTGAGGCCCCCCGGAAAGCCCTGCGGTTGCGCACAATCCGCTATCCATCACGCGTGGGCTCTACGTTACCGCAAATCCGCTTTCCATCACAGCCTGCGTATCCTACCTGCTCCTGTGATTATCCGTTCACAGGTTTATGCAAAATTTTTGCCCCTTTTAAGGAGGGCATAAACATTTTGCTCGTCCGCTGTGTCCTTTTTGCATCCGTTGGCCAGTGTGACATGGGCTTAAATAAGAACTACTTATATGTTGTTTATAGCTTTTTACAGATCAATCTCTGTATTATCTGCTCTAGAAACTTTCAGATAATCATATCAGACTGTCTGGTTTGTGGTTTCCCCATCTTTCTCCCTTTTTGAAGGTAAGGATAAAATTTGCTCTGCATCAACTGACATATCTTCAATATTTCTCAGTAACTATTAACAATGCCACCAGAACTCTGCTAGTTTCTTCAATATCGTAGAGTGCAATTGAAGATTTAAATTCAAAGTTAACATATGTTTCTGTGAATCTCAGCCTTCAATCGTGCCCCTTTGTTATTTGCAGTTTGCAAATAATTATCTTTTTACAATTATTTAGTGAAACACTTTATCACTATAGAAGATTAAACCAAAATAATAATGAACATTGCTTCCATTTCATGAATAGATGATATATTGATTCTTTTCTTTCATATTTTGAATGTATCTAAGTAAGATTTATTTATATAACTATAATTTATATACCTCTACAGAGAGAGAGAGTCTGTCTGTCTGTCTGTCTGTCTCTCTCTCTCTCTCTCTTTCTCTCTCCCTCTCTCTCTCTCTGTAGCTGTAGATATAGCTTATAGATATAGATTATAGATATATAAATAAATCTTAGATATATTATATGGATAGCTACAGTTAAGGAGAATCCATGTACAGCAAAAGTTGTACTGTTCTTGCCAGATGTAGATAAGACAAAGAAGTTGCTTTTTTTCAGCTTCAATATGTTGCTGTAAGTGTAGTACCCTTCCCCTTAAGGAAAAATGAAAGGACAGAATTTATAATTTGATAGTTCCTAAATGACCTGATGATAAACCTCTATTTTCTGCAAAGGAACCAATAGGTTGAAATGAATCTCCCCCATTTTCTAAAACTCCCCTATCCTGGAAAATTTTTCACCTAGAATGGCCACTACTATGTCTTCCCTGAGGATCTCAATGGAGCCACGTGAGATAAAATAAAGAGTGGTAAGGACATCTCCATAATGCACCAGGGTATCACCAGGGGGGGCATGTGTGGTCCTGAACTTCATTGCCAAGGCACGTAAGCAGCCTTTGCTAGCTCCTTGGAAGGCCTTGCAATTTTGGAGAAGAGTGCGGTTGAGGTGAAGGCTGATATCAGCTTGTAGGCAATCAGGAAATCCTTTCAGAACCTGAGTGAAATGAAAACAAACACAGATAAGCAAATGAATCCTGTGAATCTTCCTGTAACTCAAAACCATATTCTGTAGAGGAATATATTTAGGATGTGTTGGTTATATTGATGGAGAGAATTTAACTAGAAAAAGGCCATCTATAAATAAAGTAGAACTTGAAGGATCAGACATTTCATGAGTTGATAAAATATTTCCAGATTCAGTCATCACTTCCAGAAACTAAACTTCTAAGATGAAATAACACTTAGCAATAGTACTTAGACTCATATAATGCTTCATAGTGCTGCCCAACTGTGACAATTTTCACCTTGTTTCATTCCAGGTAATAACTTTTGTCAATCCTGGATTTATCTATCTATCTAGACCTCATCTCCAGTGATAAAAAAAATACTTTTAACATTAGTTGAACATTGCTACTAATCTCTTTTTTTCCAACAATCTAATTAAAACAATAAAATTTTATTTAAAGACTACCTGTTGGGTTTTTTTAACTCAGAAATCAGCTAGGAGGAGAAAAAGCTAATATGGTTTGGGAGCGTGTTGCTCACCATCAGGAAAAAGGGTCTATCTTAGAATCATAACTGTCATCATTACCACCGCATTGTGGCAGTGGTTAGAATGCAGTATTGCAGACTAATTGCCCACAGCCAGGAGTTCGATTCTGACTGGTTCAAACCTGACTTAGCCTTCCATCCTTCTGAGGTCAGTAAGGACCAAGACTGTTGGTGACAATATGCTGATTTGGTAAACAATTTAGAGAATGCCATAAAGCATTATGAAGAAGTATATAAGTCAAAGTGCAATCGCTGTAATGGGGTAGCGACCAGCACAGTGGCACTAAAAGAGGTTAGTTTCCAGTTCACATGTACCCATGAAGTGATGAGGAAAATGGATAATTAGTCTGCTGCTAATCTCTGGTGAATATGTACATTCTAATTTGATAGGTATTTCTCCCTCATGAATTGTCACTGTAAATTGAATTATTTTCCTTCAAAATTATCTGTGCAATAGTGCAAACCAGGTAAAGAAATTGTATTTATATATTTGTTGATGTACAATGAAATGGCTGCCCATTTCACAAAACATGACTCTGGATGACATATAATGAAACTATAAAATGTGTTTTAAAATATTCACTAAATACAAAAATTAAAATAATTATTTCAGGACTATTACAAAGAATGGAGCTACTTCATGGGATCACCATTTCCTTGCAACCCCCATACCTATTGGAATAACTAGTTTTTTTTAATGTTCCTTTTGTATTTTTTTTCACAATTTACAAATCTTAATATTAATGGTACAGTGACATCATTATTACATATACCAATCTCATATAAAGATATACATCCATATACATTTATCTGTAATTTTTTTATCTCCGTTATCCTTATTTCTATTTTTCAACCATTTATACCAATACCAAACTTCATAATACTCTGACTCTTCTTTATCCTTTAATTTTAATGTAAGTTTATCCATTTCAGCACAATC
>BHFT01036002.1:0-21248 GCA_004320025.1 Laticauda laticaudata | reverse complement strand
AGCCAAATGTTCCTGTTACTGACTGAGTGTAAATAAAGCCTTTTGTTGTTGGAACCCCGTCTACCTCGTGTGTTTTCTGAACAAAACAGTATTGATCCAGGAACTTGATTGAAAGCAACTTTGTGACCAGCACAGACACTTCTAAATAATAGTACAAAATATGAGTGTTATTTACCTATCTTTTCTTCTCAAAATGAACATTAGCAGGGAGTCTATAGTTGATAAATTAAAAATCTTGAGATTAGATTAATGAAAAATATCTTCTTCCTTAATTTTATTTTAAAATGAAGCAGAATATTTTGATATGTTGCTGATATTTTTCTGCCTGAACAAAAGATCATTTTTTTGTTCAAGCAGAACAAAATGTTTGTTTTCAAACATTCTCCATGCTTTTAAGTTTGGAGTGCACAGCTACAGGGATGGCAGCACTAACCTTATTTACCCTAATTATATTTCATAAACTTGCTTCTGTTCATGACAACAAACCAGTTTGGAGCTACTTTGCTGATGTATCTAAACCATAATTACCTCTAAAATTAAAAAGAATTGGGCAGAAAGGAAGACAATTACACTGTTTGGCTTCCTTATTTACCCATCAGTGATTGGAGAACATGCAGCTTGCACCAAGTTTAACCTGAGACACTAGCTTAGATCCAGTGTGAATGACATATCTTTTTCCATCAATTTTATGAGTGACACATCAAAATACTTCTATGAACTTACTGTATAGGGAAAGAAAAGTAATAAAGCATACATAAAGCATCTAAATGTGTTGTATAGCTAATTTCTAAGATTTGAATGCAGAAAAGTTAAGACAAAAATTCTGGCTTTGCCAAGAAACTCACTAGATAGTATGAGAAAAGTATCTTCACATTCTAACTATAACGTGTTGACCTGCTAGTATTTCTTTTTAGAGGACATAGAGTGATGGTGTGAAATTAAAATAATTTGTTTGCCCTTTAATTGGGGCAAAGCCTGAATTAGGAGCTACCAATAGTAGCTTTCTCTTACAATATTTATCAATTTCTCCCTCCCACTTCATCTCATACTGGGTCTTGACAGCCCAGTCAGTCAGCATGGACAGTGCAATATGGGTGAAGGGAAACAGCTCCTAAGAAAGCTTTCCCTTGTTGTTAATGCCCTCCCCCCATTACAAGTATTGTGTTTTTAGTACAACTGAAGTTTTCACTCAGGTCCGCAGTTTCGGCAGGAAAATCTCTTGAATGTGATTGGCTGGCTCATCTGACAGCCCCTATAAAAGGGGAACTGTCAGACTGGTTCAGCCATTCTGTTCTCACTGTTAACTGAATAAACAAGTTGGGCTGTTACCTTTGGCTGTGTGTCTTCCTTCACCCACTACAGAAAAAACAAGTGTGATCCATCAGCTAGCTTGGCTTTAAATATGCATCTAGACCCAAGTTTAAACAAATAATGGTCTTTCCGAAGAGTTTCATCCTCAGAAATAGCCTTAGTGCAAAGAAGGTCTATGTTGTGACCTGTTACTTGGGCAGCCTGAAAAAATGGCTAATGTCTGTATCCCAGGCACCTACCCATTTCCTTTCAACTTCAAACTGTATGTGAAAGATATCAACTGGTGTTTGCCTTTCTTGGTGGCAGATAACTCTGGATGGAACGGGACCACAGCCAAGGGAATCTAACAATCATTGTGTCAACTAAATTGAAATTGTCAGATTATAAGGACAACACCTGTCACCAGCTTTGTCACCTAGGCAGAATAGGGTTTGACCACCAGGCAAATCATGCCAACTCAACATGTAGAAGGAATTAATGTTAACATGGTAGAAGAGTCTTCTGCGTCTATAACCAGCTGTTATAGATTGTTGGTGGTAGTGCCATGCATGGAACTGAAGGCTCCCTGGAAAAAAGAACGAAGTTCTAGTATAATTAATTCTGATAAGTAATCAAATTCATGATAATTTTAAGGCACTCTTCTAAGTGACTGATAAGTCTAAGTGACTGTCTCCCACAACTGACATAGCATAGATGAACTGCAATGTAGCAGAAGACAAGTGACAAAATAGAAATAGATCAACTTGTAATCAGATCTACTGAAATGCCACCCATCCTATACAACATGCCAGGGAAAACTTCTGAAGCAGGCCTTAACTTGGAGCCAAAGTCACATCATTTCCATTTGGTTTAATCTTGGAGCCATTCAAATAAAGAAAGGCAGCACATCTGTTAGAAACGCAATGTACAAAAGGCATTCAGGCCAAAACACGGAAATTTTCTAGCCTGCAATGAGCTGAAAAAAGTCTGTTAGCAAGGAACCATATTCTCCACATGTCAATTTCTTTTAGTCAATCCTATTTCAAGAAAATAGTTTTGTATATAATCAAGATTCTTGAAATAACCCCAATTTGTATTGTCCTTGATTGTAGGACATTTTTTTATTCAAATTTAGGGTTGCATAAAAATGGGCACAACTCACTTAACAACTGTCTTGCTTAGCAATGGAAAAGTTGGGCTCAATTACAGTTGCAAGTAAAGGACTACCTATAATTTCACAATGTGTTCACAAAGAGCTGTAGTGGTGCAGTGGTTAGAATGCAGCACTGCAAGGCTATTTCTGCTGACTGTCAGCTGCCTGCAATTTGGCAATTCAAGTCTAAAGGTTGATTCAGCCTTCCATCCTTCTGAGGTCAGTAAAATGAGGACCCAGATTGTTGGGGGCAATATACTGACTATGGAAACTGCTTAGAGAGGGCTGTGAATTGGTATATAAGTTTAGGTGCTGTTGCTATGTGCACATCAGCTTAGTTACTGAATATCAGCTTATCAGTTACTGAAATTATGCATGGATTGATTTAATTATTTTAGCCCCCCAGAGCTGTTTGCAGAGCGAGCTTGGTGGTATATATTGTATATTAAGCAAACAAATAAACAAGTAAATAACTATGATTGGTCAATTAATTGCATTTATTTTCAGCTTTTCTTTCAGGAACTCAAGGTGGAATACACAGAGGTTCTATTTTTTTTCACAACAGCCCTGTGCATGAATCTTCTCACAGGTCATAAATAAGTACTAACTCAGCAACACATTTAAAATATGTTTTAACACTTCTTTGGGTTTTTTTTTAATCTGAATTTTACAGGTGATAGGTTTCCCTACTTGGTTTTGTCCATTTGCTTTGCTTAACCAGGTCCACAGATGCCAATAATTTTTTTACCTATGTATAAAGTTAATAAGGCTGCTCAGCTTCACAATGATTGACAATATGCCTTTCTTCAATTTACAAGGATACTCATTTGGGGGATGACTCCTCTGCAGGTTAAATTCTGCAGAGCCTTCACGATGGAATGGACTTTATAATCAGAGTGGTTCTCACTGAGATGTGGTTAAATTGAAAGTATTTAGTTCAGTGGTGGAATTCAAAAAGTTTTACCACTGGTTTGGTGGGTGTGACTTGGAGGGAATGCTTTGTACGCATGCACACACTTCGTGTGCACGCACCAAATACGCACTTTGCGCAGGCACAGAGGTGTTCCAACTCACCTTCTGCAAGCCTGCACTATCCCCTGCAGCTGCCGCGCAGCACTCTGCTGTGCCGCACAAAGCAGTTGCGCTTCAAATTCAGGGGATAAAGGTGAATATGGAAACCTGGGTGGGCCCAACAGCAGAGGGGTGGAGAGAAACGGTTCTGTCTCTGCTGCTCATCAACGCTACCAGCTCAGCAGAACTGGGCCGAACCAGTAGAAGACCACCACTGATTCAGTTGAAGTCATTATTATTGTTGCTGTTATTATTGTTTAGGCTGCCCAACTTCAAAAAAGAGTACCATGTAACCAAAACATGTTTTTAAAAACACAGCTCAAACAATATGACAGTACAGACGAAAACAGCATTCCCAACATTCAGAAAAGGACTCCATAGGGGTTCCACAGACACCCTAATCTGAAGTCTGAGAGCAGAGCTGGGCCCTATTGGGATGTCTAGGACCCTTGGAGTCTGGGAGCTATACTTATAGCTGGGGAGATGGTGTTCCAAAGTGCTAGATTGTGGGGAAAAAGAGACTTGAGACCAGCGTGACTTTCAGCTCTTTATTAGGTTCCTGGAATCAGTCTAACTGCAGAGCCGCGGCAGCCTTTTTTATAATGGCTGCTCGCGGCTCGCGGCCAATGACAGCTCCTTGAATCCCCCACCACTCAGGCAGACCAATCACTGGGTGGCAATTGTTGACCAATCACCATTGCTTGAAGAACCAATCATATTGTAGTATCTGTGGACGAATCAGAAAAGGGTATTTCAAGTATGCTAATATAGAACACCCCTCCCCACCTAGTTTAGCCAAACCTATGTTATGTAGTCACATAAGTAGGCGGGGCTTTTATGGTGTCTACTTGACCTGCGCAGCTCAGTTGCGTTGTTGTCTTCCTGGTCGGATCGGGCTCGCGTTTCTTCCGTCCTTCTCCTGGAACTCCGGAAGGTGGACTCAGCCATGCTGCTTCCGACGGTCTATCTGGATGGTAGAGTTGGCTCGCTGCTCCCTTCTGGAGTGGCTTCTGTTGTTTTTCGCTGCCTGTTCCTCTCTACCGAGTCATCTCCAGGTAAGTAATTGTGGTTTTCTTTCTGGGTACTGGTGAAGTTGGTTGGCGGTTTTGTTTGTTAGTGTTTGTTGCAGTGTTTCTTGTACCAGTGGAGGGTCTCCCCTCCCCTTTTATTCTTGTTTGAGGGGTATCCCCCTCTCTGGTCTGGTTATTATATTATTTTATTATTATTATTATTATTATTATTATTATTATTATTATTATTTAATGTTTGCTGTGTTCTGGCATGTGTGTGTCTTCTTTTTCTTCACACTGGGTTGTTAGTGTTTCTTTCTAATGTTGGTGATCTCAGTTGATCTAATGTGTCTCCTCCAGCTTCTTCCGTCTCTGTTTCTAGTCTGTATAGCTGTCATGGGTTATTGTTGCTGGTATCCACAATGGGTGCCCGTGAGATTTTTGCATAGACTCGGTCCCCTGTTCGAATGTGCGGTGCTTACTAAGGAGTCTGCTGGTTTTTCAGGGCTGTAGGGGGGTGTAATCTATCTAGGTGTGATTTAATTTTCTGCCCATCAATAGTTCTGCTGGGCTTTTATTCATTGTGGTGTTAGGTGTGATGTGTTGTATAGTTAGCATTTTGTGGATTTTTCTTGTTTGTCCCTCGTGTCTAGTTTCTCTATGTCTCTTTCGTATACTGGACGATGTGTTCCGCCTGCCCTTTTGTAGCCAGCCGACCAGACTGTCAAGGCATGCCTTATGCCATGTTCAGCGAGGAACTTTCAAATGTCAACGCCGTGAACTGCGGCCTGTTGTCTGAAACCAATAGGTCCAGCAACCCATGGTGTCGAACAGCTTCCTCAGCTGTCTGATGATGGCTTCTGTTGTTGTGGAGTTCATGACGCTTACCTCCAACCAATTTGTGTACTATTATTAAAAAATGTGTGTCCTCTTGTCAGCCCTGTGAATCTATGTGAATATTCTCGACCAGGTCCCCTCGGTGTTCCCAGTGAGCACAGGTGTGGCAGGGGTGTAGTTCTGGATTTTGGCATTGCGTGCACGTTTCTACCATCTCCATTATCTTATTCATCCTGGCAACCATACATAACTCCTGGCCAGGATTTCTTCGTAGATATCCGGTGTGTCCTTCATGCAAGATATCCAGGGCTAGTTCTTGGAGTATTCCGTCTAACCTGATCCCCCCTAGTATAACAAGCTTTTAACATTGAGAGTTCCATTCTGTCGTTCTGGAACTGTTTAAAAGTCTCATCCATCTCATTTCTGGCCATCCTTTTCCTACCCAGTTTAAAATCCGCGCCATCTTTTTGTCTCTTGCGGTTTCTTTCCGCTGCGTTATGGGTAGTTGGTAATGTCTCAATTTGTAGTGTGGATGTGGTTGTGCCGAGTCACTCCCAATTCAGGCAGGGGAGAACGGCTCAGGGCGTCAGCGTGTGATATGTACTTCCCTGGCGGTGGATTAATTTGTAATTGTATGTGCGCAAGGAACTCGACCTCGTCTTCGTGGTGACAGTATGTTGGGGTGGCCTTGTTTTCTGCGAGTATTCCCAAGAGTGGCTTGTGTCTGTAATTAGTGAAAAAGTCTGCATAGGAGTATTCATGGAATCATTTGATCTCGTTATCGCTGCTAACACCTCTCTGTCCAATTGGCTTGAGCTTCTTTCTGCTTTGGACAGTGTTTTGGAATAGAACGCGATCGGCACTTCTCTTCCATCTGGTAGAGTGTGGCTGAGTATGGCTCTGACACAGAACAGTGATGCGTCGCAGGTGACTGTCAGTGGCAGTTGTTCGCTGTATTGGATTAAAACAGATTCGGGTGTCAGCAAGTCTTTATTTCTGGAACATGCCTCTTCTCATCGTCCCAGGTCCAGGTAGCTGTCTTATCCAGCAATCTGTGTAATGGTTCCACCGTCATTGCTTCTGTGGCAGAAAACATTATAGAAATTAATGGTCCCAAAATGCTGTAGGTCTGTTTTATTTCTGGGTCTGGGAGCTTCTTTTAATTGCTTGATTTTCTGGTCCATGGGGTGGATTCCCTCTTTATCTGTTAGGTACCAGGAATTCAACTTCAGGGTGGCTAGCTGGCATTTTTCTTTTTTACTTTGAGTCCTGCTCTTGAAATCTGTGTAGACTTCTCCGAGGCGGCTTTCCAGTTGGTTCTTGTCACTAGCTGATACCAGCACATCATGAAATATGGCACCACCCCTTTTATTCCTTGTAAGATGCTCCATCAGCTTTGGAATACCCTGGGACCACGCTGACTCCAAATTTGCAGTCTTTTGCATCTGAAAGGCCCCCCCCCGTGAATCACAATTGTTTGTGCCTCTGCTGTTTTGGGGTCGACTGCAATTGCTGGCACGCTTGTGCGGTCGAGCTTGTGTAAGACCTTGCCTCCCCCAACGAATGTAACAGAGTGTGCACCACCGAATGGGGTATGTGCTTGTTGTAGCGCATGGTTGAGGGTGGCTTAAGTTCTCGCAGATTCGCACGGACCCATCTGGCTTAATTGGAGTCACAATTGGTTTCCCACTTTGCGTGGTCTATTTGTTCCAATACCCTGTGCAATGAATTTATCCAATTGCTCAATATCTTTGGTTTTAATGTGAAAGGGACTCGCCTTGCCTTTAACCTGATTGGGGCTACGTTCGGATTCAAATAAATGACATAGGGAACCCTCAGTACTTGCCAAGTTTTCCATCGACAATGTCCAGAAATCCCTCATCAGGCTCTACTCCCAGTCTGTTTTGGTGACGCTGTTGATTCCGTCACTCCGATTCCGCAGGGCCACGAACCATTCGAGTCCCAGTAGGCTTGGGCGATCCGCGTTATGATTTGTTCATGGAAGAATTGCTGTGTGCTTTTTGAAACTAACTTGGAAGTGTCCGAGTCTGACTACGGGATCCTGTTCTGGTAGTCCTTCAGGGTCAGTTTTGCTCTCTAGTTCCGTTCTTTGTATGCTTGGGTATCAGTCGTTCTTAAGTGATACCATAAACAGGTATGAGCCGGAGCTCCATCTCCATCTCGATTGTTGGCCTTCGATTTTGACTTTCACATGTACCTTCCGGGCATTGGTTGCGCTCGAATGCCAATGGTTATAGTTTGGTGGTCTCTTCCTTCCAGTAAGTTTCGTTGAGCCGTTTGCTTCTGTTTCTCAGCTCCAACGGCCCCCTGTCTGTCTTTCTTTGTCTGGGGGAGTGCGTCTCTTTGTCTGGGGCTGTAGCTCTTTTCAGTTCTGGCAGACCTTGCTATATGTCCCCGTCTCTTGCAGTGCCGGCAAACCGCGTCTAGGAAATGCACTTGGAATGGGGGTGTCTCCGCACCCGGCGCACTGGAGCCCTGATTTACGTTCTCTTCTCTCCATCTGTTTCGTTCCGATTGGAGTCTGTGTTTTTCTTCTTCTCGTCGTTGGGTCTCGGACAAAGACTCAATGTCTGCGTGTGGTCTTGTGGGTGACCTCTGGTTTCTTCTCCTGTGGTTGGCTTGTCTCTGCTGGTGTTTTCTGGTTTGTTGTATTCATTAGCCGCAATGTGGCTGCTGATTTTTTAGTGCTTTGGCTTGCAGTGGCCTCTAGCGATGCCTCATGACTGTGATGTTTGGTCAGTGTTAGCAGTCGGCTCTGCAAGGTGAGGTCTCTCAGTCCTAGGACCACACGGTCCCTCATGGCTTCATCCATGTTGAGGAACTCGCCTCCCTCCAATGTCCTTAGCGCCGCTACGAAATTCTTGATGCTTTCACCTCTCTCTGGCCTTTTATAGAATTCATGTCTCCGAATAGGCTAGAGATGCGGTCGGTGCATAATGGGCCTTCAGTATTTTTTCCAAATCTGGCCAGGCCATCTGCTTTACATCCTCAGGTTTCACCAAAGCCTTGGCCATCTTAATACTGTGGGTCCCCAGTGTGTCAGGAACACAGCTCTCTTCCTGTTGTCTGAGATCCTCTGTAAACTCATTCCTCTCAAGGAACATGAGGAATCTGTCGATGTACGATTCCCAGTCCTCCATCACTGGGTTGAAAGGTGCGGATGGCGAGTTGGTGCCGGCCATTTCGTCTTCGCTCGGTTCTCGTTGCCATGTGCTCAAACTGGTCTCCTTGTCTCAGAATCCCACCCTTGTCACCAGTGTTAAATCACGGGGAAAAAGAGACTTGAGACCAGCGTGACTTTCAGCTCTTTATTAGGTTCCTGGAATCAGTCTAACTGCAGAGCTGCGGCAGCCTTTTTTGTAGCGGCTGCTCGCAGCTCGTGGTCAATGACGGCTTCTTGAATCCCCTGCCGCTTAGGCAGACCAATCACAGGGCGGCAATTGTTGACCAATCACCATCGCTTGAAGAACCAATCATATTGTAGTATTTGTGGACCAATCAGAAATGGGTATTTCAAGTATGCTAATATAGAACACAAAGGACAAGGAGTGTGATTGAGAAGACATGTCCTACAAGATGACATTTAACTGAGAGACCCTGGAGCATGCCCACTCAGTCTGAAGGGACTGGAGACAGACAGTTCCCCAAATAATCAGGTTCTGTGCCCATGAAGAGCTTTATAAAGTAAAATTATTAGAAGTGAAGTTAGTGCACTTAGTGTCCTTTAAAAGGCTCCACTGCAGCTATGACCCTGTTGATTAAACTTTTTGTCTCTCAGCATTCAGCCCTATGTGGGGACCATTGTCCTGTCTTCTTCTCATGAGAAGTAGCCATCTGGAGACATGTGGGTGATCTTCTGCTCTCTCCTTGCCTGAAGAGATTCTGAAGAACTGCATTATTCACTGGTTCTTTAGTCTTTGCCACAGTTGCGCTTTCTGAAGTACATCATGCCTCACCAAAAGTAATGTAAGATATTAATCTGTAGGCAAATTTTTCCCTTTACTGTGGCATTCTCAGATTTTTTTTAAAATGTGGTCATAAGTTGATGACTATCTGTACATGGATGACCACTCCAAGAATGCTTTTAGTTAAGCCTGGTTGAATAAGAATGTTTGAGGAAACTCAGTGCTTGAACTGGACACCAATATAATTTGTGTATGATATATCCATTTGTTTCAGTGAATCATATTTTGGTAAATGGAAAATGTGATTAGCCTGATTCAAGCAAGATCATTATCAGGGCAGTCCTGAGCTTACTCTAACAATAGCATCAACAGGCCATTTGACCTTCATTAATAGACTTGAGATTTAGTTATTCTTAAGTATGCAAAGAATTGCAGTAGTACGAGCCATGTTAGTTTGGTCTTCAACAAAATATATTTAAAATGTGTGTCTTAGCATGAAGTGTGATGCCAGCACATCCCTCTTTGCAGTGGAATTATAGAAAAAGGTAATTTCTTAATAGTGCCTGTTGTGCTGTTCCGTTGTTGGCCTGGAAATTATACTTTCTGTGGTGACAGGTTAAAAGATGCAGCCTTATCAGAAGGTTTCCAGTACTTGAACACATAACTGAGTATATGAGCAATTTGCTCATATCTAAAAATCTTGTAAAAGTTAATACTCCATTGAATTTTAAATATATTTGAGGGGCAGTGAGAAAACTACTCAGAATTCTGAAATCATCAGTTGCCACCTTAACTCCCTCAGAATTGCATGCAACAATATGTGATTCTGCAATATTATCAGAAAGAATTTAGATTCTGAATTCTAGTTATGTTTTTCTTGTATTGCTCTTGTGGCTGAGCTTTCACAATATTCTGCATTTATCATATTTATATGGCCATTATTCGTGCATATGCTTGTTTAGGTTAGCCCCAATATATGTTATTTGGAAATGTTATTTTAAGAAAATAGGTACTAATTTCCTCATAAATTAGATTTGGAACAGATGAAAAACAAAACTTGTACAATTAGTATGCATAATTCCTCCGCAAAATAATCAGATGTAAAGGTAGAACTGTGTTCAGTTTAACATCAACCATCAATGGATAATTAATTTGCTTCTAGCCCCTTTTAATTTTCTGTAAGTACTTCTGAATATACAACACATTCATTTGCCACTCTTTGGAAGGGTTTGGTTTGATGAAAAGAAATTTGGAATTCAAAAAACAAAGGGAGGTCAGAAAAAATTTAAGCCCTTCTCCTGCCAATCCTTAGTTCCAAAATAGTGTGCCTAATGTTGAAGAAAAAATAAAACTACTGAGATGACTTGGTTTATGACCATAGTAAAGTTAAGTTAGTACAACTACTGAGGCTGTGATACTTATTTTGCGTATAATAGCTTCATTTGCACCAGACCTTACGCCTGGTTCACACATTGGTTAAAACATTATGTTACACAAATGTATGCTTAGTCAACATTTCTTAAATAATCCTCAATTGGCTAGATTCAAGCATCACAAGGAACTGAAAGCAAATTAAATACAATGTATGAGTCTTATGCTTTTCCTGCAATTCCACTCTTTAGCTGCCGACTAAAGCCCCTGTCACACAGCACCAACGGATGGAAAGAGGATGTAAAATGGAGAGAAACACTTGCCATCCATTGGTTAACGCGATGCATCCGTTCTGTACTCACTGAGTCCGTTTTTCATACTCTCATATCCGTTCCACATCTGTCTACTTGAACTTTCATCCGGCTCAAAGTTTTGAGCTGCAGCAAAACTTTTTTGAGCGATAAGTATCCAACGTTGTCCGTTATACATCCGCTACGGCTACGGGGGACATCCCGTTATACGTCCGTTCGTCCATCCATTACGCCGTCCGGCTACTATCCGCTAGGCTATTCCGCTGCGCATCAGCGCAACTCGCATCCGCTCCAGTGGAAAACGGACACAGGAGGCAAGCGAAACGGATTGTGGAACGGACCGCGGAGCGTAGTACCAGCGGACGTAGAAAGGAATGAAAGCGGATGCAGCTCACATACAAAAGCAATAAAACGGAAAAAAACGCTCGTATTGGGGACGTATCTCGGACATTTAGGAGTGTCTGCAGATGCCTGGAGGATGCAACAAGGACGCCTAGCGAAAAACCTATATTTCCCATAAAATAAGGGGGAGGGAACTCACCTGGATCTCACGTTCTCAGTGCAGCAGCCGCCTGCTGTGCGAGACCTCCTTCAGCCTTCATCTGGCTCTTGCTCTTCCTGGTACTAGTCCTCTACAGCTCCCGAACATGTTCGCAACCATGGATCATCACACACTCCTTTTGGTAGCCACGCATCGGTTCTACACAGTGCGAAGCCATCTACAGGCTCTTTTCACCTGCTTCTACCGAAGAAAAAGGAGGCGCGCCAAGAAATGGTTTGGGTCCGAAGATGGATAGCGCAATAATAGAGCAGAGTTAATGACTGTATAAACAAGCTGATGGTGGAGCTGAGGAACGAAAGAAACTCGTGCATTTCCAGAGACTTCATGGAGGATGTCTACGCCATGTTTTGATGAGTTGTGGTCGTGGACTAGAGACCCAGGACTTGACCAAGGCCACGTACACCAACCTTCCGCACAGCTCCGCCTGGCCTACGTGGATCAAAGGTGCACTGACTCTGCACCACCTGGCCTTCCGGGACCATAAAGGCCCAGAACATGCCAGTTACGCCTGGGGAGGTGCCACAGCAACACCATCAGCATTGTGGTCAAGAGAGGGTGCAGGCCATCACGAAAATACTCTGGTAGAAGCGTCCTCTCAGTTCGCGCCCCCACTGTAAGAGGTTGGAAAAAAGTTGCAGAGCGGTGTATCAGAAGTGGAACTTCCGCCCACACCATTGGAGAAGCACGTGGCCTGCCAAAGTCACCAGCCCAAGTCGAGGGTCCACTTATCACAAACTACAAGGGCTTCTTCAGCATCATCCTCTTCGCCGGATGGTGATTGGACAGTGATTCACGACGTGCTGTACATCAATGCTTTCAGGCAACGGCTCTCTTCAATAGCCCAGGTAGTACACGTCACAGATCTGACCTGCAGGGAGCGTGGTTGAGATGCAACCTCATGTCAATTGTGCGGCTGTTCCCTGTAGCTTATCCAGACCCGACCCTGCCACAACGACACACCACAAGATGTGCCGCTACTTCATTCATGGGGAGTGATGCCTTCTCGCCTCAGAACCTACCTCATGAAGCCCTACAGCTTCCAGATGTCGTTACCCCGTGAAAAGAGGATCTTCAACTACAGCTGTCCAGCGGCAAAGGCGGAGTTGGTGAGAACGCCTTTGGCCTCCTGGCCAACAGGTTCCAGCTACTTCTCACCACCATGCAGCATCGCCCAGGGACCGTGAGGAGGATCGTGGAAGCTTGCTGCAATACTTGCACAAATGCATCGTGTGTATGTGTATGTCGGTATGTTCAGGTGTTACCTAGAGAGAGAGGAGATCTACGCTGCTTTGATGGTGTCCCTGATCTCCAACAGGACAGTGTGGCTCCGCCCCTCCGGTCTGGCTCTCTCTGCCTGCTTTCTGTGGAGGTGGAGCTGGGGGTGGATGTGGGTTGGTCTCTGGTGGAAGTGCCCTCTCCTTGCTCCCACTACATCAGGGGGTCCTCCAACGCACTCTGACACGGGGAGTGCAGCTGTCGGGGGGGGTCTCCATCATGGCACGCTCCTCAATATACCTGCCTGGACACAGGAGTTACTCTTGGCCAGAAGAGGACTGGCTTTCTGCGGGCTGCCTGAGAGAGAGGGTTGTGAGAGGGGCTACTCCTCGGTGGCGGATCTCACCCTCCAAGAGCCTGCACTTGGTCATCACGTAGGTCTCTCGGTCTCGTCAGCTTGAACGTGGCCTGGCCAGATTTCTTGAGGTGCAAGCTTCCACGTACCAGGTGTGCATCTGCTTCCACCAGCCGAGGAGGACTTCGAGAGTGTTGCCCAGGCTCTCTCTGCGCCTTTCTCTCTCCCATGCAGCCTGCTTCCTTTTGGGTGTCTCGATAGAGCCTGTGTCCCTTCCGCCAAAGATACTCGTTCTCCCTCAGCCATTCCAGCACCTCATCCTCATGTTCCCTCTTCGGATGAGTACTGTCTCCTCATCCGTTCTCGGTTTCACGCATATGCCTCTTCCTCCCTCTGGCAGGGCCATCTGGGCCCTGATCAGAGGGGCTTTGGTGGATGTAGGGTTTGTTCCACCACACCACCACCAGCAGCAGACAAACAACAACAGTAGCAGCCAAAAGCAGGACGCAGCAGCACCAGCAGCACCAGCAGCACAGCAGCACCAGGATCAGCAGCAGCAGAGTAAGCACCAGCAGCGCCAACAGGACCAGTAGGACCAGGATCAGCAGCGCAGAGTAAGCACCAGCAGCACCAGGAAGCACCAGCAGCACCAGAGCACCAAGCAGGACCAGGATGAGCAGCAGCAGAGTAAGCCACCAGCAGCACAAGCAGGACCAGGAGCACCAGCAGCACCAGCAGGGACCTGCAGGACCAGGAGCACCAGGAGCACCAGCAGCACCAGCAGCACCAGCAGGACCAGGAGCAGCACCAGCAGAGTAAGCACCAGCAGAAGCACCAGCACCAGGAGCAGTGCCAGCAGAAGCTCCAGCACCAGAAGAACAGCGCAGAACAGCAGAAGCCCCAGCAGAAGCAGAGTCAGGGGCCCAGGGGGTGGGATGGTGGCCCTGTCCCTCTTGCCAGGGCTGGCAGCAGATGGCACAGGCTTTCTCTTCTTCCCCATGGTTGTTGGCTTGCTGGCTGGCTGGCTGGCTGGCTGGCTGGAGCTGTGTCTGGCAGCAAGGTCTTTCCTCTGAATGGTGACCTGCTTGCGAGCTGCTTCCTTTATATCCGCGGGTTCTGACACCAAATTCATCCTCCCCGCCATGCGGCAGTGAACTCTCTGCATCCACTAGGCATCCGCTAGGCATCCGCTCTGCATCCACTCATCCGCTCGGCATCCGCTCGGCATCCGCTCTTCCGGCTGCGGTCCGCTTCGCTGTGCCTCCCCCGGAAAGCCCTACGGATGTGCCATCCGCCTCCATGTGCTTCCATCCGCTAGGCTTTCCATGGAGCATCCGTTTTACAGTCCTGGCTGACATCCTCCCCCGTCCGTTCCTTTCCATTTGTTTGTCCGCTCTGTTATGCAATTCGGGGCACTTTTGAGAGTGGATAACAACAGATGGAACATTTTCTCATCCGCTGTGTCCTTTTTACAAACGTTTTACATCCGTCGGCCAATGTGACAAGCCCTTTAGACAGAATAGTTGTTCCCAATGAGGAATTATTTGTTAGCAGTGGTTAGTTTAGTTTATTGATTAGCCCACAGGCCATATCAAAATACAGAGTTCCAAGCACAAATGATGAACAAAATCCTATAAAAACAATTTAAAATGAAATTGTAGTGAAATATTCCAGCTGGGTGGAAGATGACAAAAGTTGTCCCCATATACAAAAAGCAATAAAATGGATACTAGTAATTGTAGGCCCATCAGTCTGATTGACATTGTAGCAAAAATATGTGCTAGTGGTTCTAAAATAGAGTCCCCACTTGGTGCAAGTGATTGCTGGGGGGAACCCCTTGCTTGGAAAGATGCATGCAGGCTTCCTTTGTGCTGCTGTTCACTCAGCCCAATGTGCCTTCGGACTGGAAAAAGTCCTGGATCTGATCCCTCATCTTCTGCTGCTTCCAGTGCTCCACACGTTCTGCAGCAACATCAGGCAAATGAGTGTTGGAAGAAATGTCCATCTGGGTTCAGTTCCAAGTGAGATGAAAGACACTAGAAACATGGAGGGTGATTGGAAAGATGGTTTAATGGTGAAGCAGAACCACCAAGCACATGTGATTCTGGGTAGCTGACCACATGGAGTGGAGAGTGAGAACCGGTAGCTCTGAAGAGCAGCAGACATAGAACCGGTTCTATGTCTGCTGATGCTTTTGCCCACCCGCCCACGCGGGCTCTTACCTGATCTTTATTTCCTGATTTTTCAACTTCAGCTGCCAAAAGAGGCACAGCTGCAGTTAAAAAAGCAGGAAAAGAGGGCTGTTTCAAAGGCTGCGTCTCTGCAGGCAGCATGCTGATGACAATTTATAGGTGCATGGCTCAAAGTATGCAGGGAAGCTCGTAAATCCCAAACTGGTGGTTAACCCTGTCATATCCCACCCCACCATGATGAGATATATTTATATCCTCTGTTGGGCTTTGAACTGACTTCCTGTCCCTGTGGCAAGTAATGTATCCTGATTGGTTGTCAGACTCCCATACGGCCATGCAAAGGTAACTTTGTAGGTTGTCTGTGTACTAAGTTTGGTTGAAACTTGCTGGGTGATGAAATGAAGGGCAATTCAATGGTTCTGCCTGAAAGAGGTAGAACTTTGGTATGTAGAATAGACTGGCCCAGGCCTTGATGCCCATTAAGAAAGGTGAGGGGGAGGGCCCCGAGTTTCTGCCTCTCTCAGTTTCTACTTTTCTTTTAGGGGGAATATCTTGCCTTTTTAATATATCCTAAAATATTTCATTTTTCTAGGAGAGGGGTGGGTTTTAACTTCCAACATGAGGTAAAGGGCCTGTCACATAGGCTGATGGATGCAAAACGTATGTAAAAAGGACACAGCAGACGAGAAAATATTCCATCCGTTGTTATCTGCTCTCAAAAGTGCCCCGAATTTGCATAAACAGAGTGGACAACAACGGAAAGGAATGGACGGGGGGAGGATGGAGCGAGGATGTTAAGCGGATGCTCCATGGAAGCCTAGCGGATGGAAGTGGATGGCACATCTGCAGGGCTTCCGGGGGAGCACAGCGAAGCAGACGCGCAACAGAAGGAACGGATGCAGAGCGGATGCCTAACGGATGACGCGGATGCTTCACTGAAGCCTAGCGGATGCCTAGCAGATGCAAAGCATTCACTGCGCATGCGGGGAGGATGCATTGCATCAGCCCCGCGGATATAAAAGGATGCAGTCTCCGCAGCAGCGTCACCATTCACGAACGAAAGATAGACCTGCTCAGACACAGCTCCGAGCCAGCCAACAACCAGGGGAAGAAGAGGAAGCCTTGTTGCCCATCTGCTGCCAGCCCTGGCAAGAAGGATCTAGGGCCACCATCCCACCCTCTTGGCCCTGGACTCTGCTTCTGCTGGGGCTTCTGCTGCTGGGGCTGACTCTTCTCTGGTGCTGGGGCTTCTGCTGGCGCGCTCCTGGTGCTGGGCTCTTGCTGGGCTTACTCTGCTGCCGCGCTGTAGCTACGCTGTGCTGGGTTCTGCTGTGTGCTTACTCTAGCCTGCTCTGGTGCTGCTGGCTAGCTGGTCTTTGCGGCTTTACTGTTTCTGTTGTGCTGCTGCTGGTTGAGTGCGTTTGTGGTGGAGCAGCCTCCTACGAACCTTGAGGCCAGCCTCTGATGAGGGGCGCACAGATTGGCCTGCCAAGAGGAAGGAAGAGCATACACGTGATACGGGAGCAGGAGGCAATACTCACTGAAGAGAAACAGATGAGGTATGAGGTGCTGGTGCTTGAGGGAGAAACTGGAGTAATCTATGGCGGAAGGAACAGCGCTCTAATCGAGACACCAAAAGGAAGCAGGCATGATGTGGAGAGAGAAGGCAGAGAGCCTGGTCGCTACACCTTCGGAGGGTTCCTCCTCGGCTGGCGGGTGAAGCACATGCACACCTGGTACGGGAAGCTGCACCTCAGAAATCTGGCCAGGCCACGGTCAAGCTGATGGACCGAGAGACCTACATGCATGGCCCAAGTGCAGTTTCTTGGAGGGTGAGATCCGCCACCAGGAGAGCCCCTCTCACAAACCCTGCTCTTCAGGCAGCCTGGCTGAGAGCCAGTCCTCTTTCTGGCCAAGAGTTAGCTCCTGTGTCCAGCAGGTATATGAGGAGCGCTGCCACTGATGGAGACCCCCCGAACAGCTGCACTCCCGGTGTCAGAGTGCGTGCAGGACCCCCTGACGGCAGTGGGAGCAAGGAGAGGGCACTGCACACAAAGGACCAACCCACATCCACCCCCAGCTCCACATCCACAGAAAGCAGGCAAGAGAGCCAGACGGAGGGGCAGAGCCACACTGCGTTCCTGCTGGAGAATCAGGGACAACCAATCAAAAGCAGCATTAGATCTCCCTCTCTCAGCTGGTACACACACCGACATACCACCCTCAAACCACAAGCCTTCCTTCACCTTATGCAACAAGGACCCTCCTGGACAATGTCCGACTCAACGTACCAGGTGCATCAAGGACAGGGATTTACCGGTCTTCTGCAACAACCCTCCAGCACCTCAGCTGTAACCTTGCTCCCACCCAGTTCCCAGGTCTGCCTCCTCCACCCCCAGGGGATGTCAACAGCCCTATCCAAGGTGTTCCACAGGCCCTCACCTACCAGGGCTACGGCTAGCCAGGAGTTCCAGCAGGCACAGGCAGCCCTTCCCAGTCCCAGGCACAGGTACATCGAACACACACCAATGGCACCGATGACACTGATGCTACCTGATTGCCAACCGCGCCACAGATGCCACCCAACACAACAGATGCCACCCATTGCCACTGATGCCAACCAATGCCACACAGACTGCCACCCATGGCCTCACCTCACATCAGACTGCCAGAGCAGACATCCCCACGTACAGCTCCTCCTTCCTCACCCCACAACCAAGCCTGGCACTCCAGAACATCTGTCATCGGTATTTGGGCTGAACACCCCATGTCCCTGAGGAAGGGCTGTCCAACATCACAGGACTGGAGCCAGCTTCTCTGAGAGCTTCCTGAGAGGTTCCTCCACACACCCATCCCCTTTGTCCTCTTGGGGCCAGGCACCCCAATGGCACGCAGACGCAGCACCTCCGAGCAGTAGGCCCCTCCACAGACCTCCACAGCACCCTGGACCCTTCACCCCTGAGGACGTGGGCCCGTCCCTCAGGGAGTGACTAAAAGAGTGCCAGAGACTGGATGGCTACCTGTTGACTTTATCTTACTTGGGACACTTGGTTCCATTTTTGCTTTTACAGCTTGTTATTAATATAAAGATTATCTTTGGCTTCGACAAACACTTGCCTCACTTATTTTATTAAAATAGAAGTCGCTTTGTGGGAACTTTTAGGAAATGGTTTAAAGCCTTTGCATGCTTTGTGGGATGGGTAAGGATCGCAGTGGGAATGGGAGGATACTTTTGAATGGGTTAATAGGCTGTGGGATGGGCAGGGATACCTTTGGGATGGGTAGTAGCGTGTGGATGGGTTTAGGAAGAACCTTGGGATGGGTAACAGCCGTGGGATGGGTTATGGATACCTGTGCAATGGGTAATAGCTGTGGGAATAGATAAACCTCCAGTGCAAGCATAGTGGGACTGGTATGGTCCACCCTCTCCAGGTCAGCCAACACCTATGGCCGCTTTATTATCATAACAATGTAATCATATGATCCACACATTTCAACCCTAACACAACTCTTTATTAAGGCTGTTTCATTGAATGGGGCCACTCAACATACATGGCCCAATCTTTCATTCAGTGTGATGAAACAAGGGCTGAAGGAAGCACCATTAGCTCTGATCATCCTGTCTTGGCCACTCCAGGCTTTGTCAGCTGGGGAGTTTCGAGCGCGAGTTTCAGAAGGTGCCGCTGCTTCTTCCTTACGTGAATGCGTCTGTTGAGGCCTTGCACATCCATAGTGTCTATGCAGTGTGTTAGGTTCGCTCTCTGTGTTGGTCTTGTGTGGAGGGGATGGTTTCTGTGTTTTTGTTCGTGTTGGGGGGGGTGGTGGTGCGCTCTCATTCAACGCAGGGGCCCGATGTTGTCCTCCATTTTTAGCTTGGTTGGAGTTCGGCGTACTGTCCGAATCTGGGGAGGCGCTTGATTCTTGGTGTCACGCGTAGGTCTTGGTGTATTGGGGTGCTCGGGTGTAGCGCATAGGAGATGGTGGTGTTGTTGCAGCACGATGCAGCAGCGTTTCCACGTTATGCTCGTTCTCAACGAGGTGTCTCTGGTGGAGATCGTGGCTTTATGGCTGCGATAGGTGTGGTCGGTAGTGATTCTTTGTTAGGTTGGGCTGAAGGAGCCTGTGTATGTGTGTGTCAGGGGTAAGTGGACCGTATAAGGCGAGTGTCTCCGGAGCGCAGCGGTCGGCTGATGGTGTGTGCGATCGGCGCTTTTGGTGCAGTGTGATTTACTGGGGATCAGTTCCTATGTATGTGTGTTTGATGTCGATCTCGTTGCTCGGTGGTCACGTTGTGGGTGTTTGTGTTTGGTCGGGTGGTTGGTTTTGGGGCTTATTCTTGGTATAGTGTGTTGGTGTGGTTGGCTGGTTCGATTGTAGGCTGGGCTTTGGGTTTGGTCGGATGGGAGAGTGTGGATATGGTGCAGTGTCATCGCGCGTCACGATTATTAGAGGTAGGGGGTCACATCTTGTTGTTGTTGGCGGTGTTGGTGCGAGGTGTGGTGGTGTGTTGGGTGTGTGTTTGGTGGTTGCTGGATTGGTCTGGTGAAGGCCGCATGATGGGTATAGGGTTGTGAGGGCCGAGCCCTTCTCTGGGTGGAGGTCAGGCGTGTTGGGATTGTATATCTGGGCCTTCCTGAAAGCTGACCGTTGCCTGAAGCAAATCGATGTCATGAACTTGTAGTTCAGTATCGGTCGACCAATAGCGAAGAGGAGATGCTGGAAGGAAGCCCTTGTAGTTGAATAAGTGGGAACTGCTTGGCGGAGCTTGCAGCCACGTGCTTGCCATCTATGGCTCCAACAGTGTGGGGGAAGTTCCACATCTGAACCACTGTTCTGCAACTTTCCTCCAGCCTGTTCTTCAGTGGTGGGACACTGGAGGAGCTCCTCAATGTATTCTTCGATGATGGCCTGCACCACCGTCTCTAACCACAATGGCGATGCTGTTGTGTGGCCAGCCCTCCAGCCGTACTGCATGCTCCTGTTACGTGGTCCCTGAAAGGCCAAGGTGGCACAGAGTCAGTGCACCTTGAGCCCAGGTCCCAGGCTGGGCTGGGAAGTTGTGTGCTCGTGCTTGGTCAACCTGGGTCTCAGCCGCTCCACAACTTCGTTAAAATGGCTGGAGGCATCCTCATGAAAGTGTTCGTGGAATGCTACGGTGTGAGGTTTTTCTCTGTTCCTGGTGCGGTCCCGCGAGCTTGGCACTCAGTTCAGCGTTGTTTACAGTCCGTACTCCCGGCTCTCTGGCGATCCATCTTCGGACCCAGACGAACTTCTTCTTGGCCGCCTCTTTTCCTTCACGTAAGAACAGGTGAAAGAGCCTGTAGATTGCGTGTCTATGTTGGTTGGCAGCGTGTGTTTATAGGTGTGGTGATTGTTCTTGGCAGGACGTGCAAGAGGATTTGGGTGGAGTGTGTGGGTGTATTGTCAGGAGTTGTCCAGTTGTGGGATGGGTGGAACTTGGAGCTCTCGTTGAAGGATGTAGTTGTCAAGGAGGCGCAGTTTTGAGTGGTGGTGGCGGATATGCATGGCTGAGAGTGGAGGTGGTCTGGGGTGTCACCGCAGGGCTGCGGACTGAAAGTGAGATTCCAGGTGAGTCCTCCCCTTTTATCAGAAATTAGTTTTCCCCCTCCGGTGTCCTTTTGCGATCCTCCTAGGCATCCTGCAGATCATCCTAAATATCCAGATAGTATCACCCTAGTGGAATGTTTTTTTCCGTTTTAATCGCTTTATAATCCGAGCGCAATCCGCTTTTCATCCTTTCTCCGTCCGTGCTAACTAATACTTTGTGTCCGTTCGCAGCGTCCGTTCCACTTCCTGCCTGTGTTCCATTTTCCACTGGAGCGGATCTGAGTTGCGCGATCGCGGCAGCGAATGCCTAGCCGGATATAGCGGATGCCATAACGGATGGACGACAGGATGTAAGAACGGATGTTCCCCCGTATGCGTTGCGGATGC